>NW_019104502.1:1880921-1895854 GCF_001995035.1 Momordica charantia | reverse complement strand
GCCATGGCCAGAATGGGGTTCGGGGGGATCGAGGTGCGCGTGTCGGAGACCGGGTGGCCCTCACGAGGGGACCCGAACGAGGTCGGTGCCACCGCAGCCAATGCAGCCAATTACAATAGGAACTTGTTGAGGAGACAAATGGCTAACGAAGGCACGCCGCTGCGCCCCAACATGCGCCTTGAGATTTACCTCTTTGCTTTGTTCAATGAAAATATGAAGCCCGGTCCCACTTCTGAACGCAATTACGGCCTTTACCAGCCTGATGGCACCATGGCCTACAATGTTGGCCTCTCCTCCTTCAAGGGCACCTCCTCCTCCCCTTCTTCTGCCTCGGTTTCTCTTACATCTTCTGCCGATCTAAAGGTAATAAACCCTTAAAAATTCGATAAAATTTAAGTGCTCACCGGTGTCTCTTACTCACTACTGTAAAAAAAATTAATAAGAAAAATAGTAGACTCCTTCAATTAGGAAGAATCTTGTCTTTTTCATTTTAACAGAAATACAAAAAACATGAACTTTTTATAAAAATTAACGGATTGTCATCCTTAAGGAGCCAATTATTAAGAAAGATAGATGTGAAAATAACTTTTTAATGGTGGTGGTAAGTTATCTATGTCTCATCGGTAAGCATTAAATTTTATCTTTCTTTTTTCTTAGAAATTAATTTCTTACTTTGTTTTTAAACAATTAGTGTAATTATAAGGTTGGATGCACACATTCAAAACTGTCACATTGTTAGTTTTGCCAGCTAAAGAACTGGCTTTGTATGTAAAAATATACATTGATTCAAATTGTTATATAATGAGGGATTTTTTTTTTTCTTTTTGTGAAGTTTTAAGAGAAAACCAAGTGGTTGAGGGAATTTGTTGAATTAAGTCTGATAATTTGTTTTTTTTTTCCTTTTTGTTGGAAATGGATTAAATTGATTTGAACAGGGTGCAACCATGGGATATTGTCAAAGCTTGGTGTACTGGATGTTTGTGTATTTGCTGACCTCTCGAGTTTTTATTAGAGGACCGTTTTAAGCCAAAGTGTCTCTCTTAATCTTATGTAATTAAAATTAGGCTAAATATATATTTGACTTTTCGATTTAGTGAATAGTTTATGTACTTTTTAAAAGTTTTTTTTTTAACATTTAGTAAATGTAAGTGCTTAATAAAAAAAATCAATATATAAGGCGCAAAATTGAAACTTTTAAAAAAATTAGGGACGAAAATTAGAAAGAAACCAGATCCGACCTCTGCAATATTCAGTATTGAATTATGAAAAGTCAAATCAATCCTTCGTTTTCTGGCCGTGGTTGGGGTTTCTTTTCCCCAAACTTGAGGGCTTTTTCGTCACTTTATATGGTGCTGCATTATCGGCACAATTTAATTCCTCCGATCATATGGTGCGTGACATGTGGTATAATGTGCTCTGCGCCTATTTTTAATTTTTCTTGACTCATCAAGGAATAATTAGTACTTGAATAATTGAGTAATAATAGAGTTAATTTAAGAAATAAAGTTGGAAATAAAAAAGAAGTTTATTTTTGTTATAGATTTTTATCTCTCAACCTCATCACCTGTCATTTTTTATATCATACTTTAAGATTATTATTCATTTTAATTTGACTTAAAAATATCTTAGAAGTATCACTTTTGACTAAGAAAAGAAAAGTAAAAAAGAAAAAGAGAGAGAGAAAAATAAGGAAAAAGATCCTCTTATATCATGTTCGAATATATTGGCATGTCATTTGTTTGATATTGCCTTAATTCAAACTAAGTTACTCTCAAAATAATAATAATAATAATAATAAACTAAGTTAAAATAACAACTCCTTAATATCTTATCTAAAATGAAATTATTGTCTTCGTACCAAAAAAAAAAATGAAAAGAAAAAAAAAGTGCTATATATTAACCTGTCAAATAATCAAATTTACTACGTGATTTTATAAGTTATGATTTTGATTTTTTTTTTTTATTATTATTATTATTATCATTATTATCATTATCATTATCATGTCAAACTAAGCATATAGTTTAACAATTAAACTATATGTCATTAACTAGTTAATTAAGACATCTACTTTTTACTAAAAAATCTTAAATTCAAATCCACCATCCTTACATGTTGTACTAAAAAGAAATTCATTTATGCATCATGAAACTATATAGAAAATATGTAACATTGACCGTGATCATATATTTTTTACTTTGTTTTTATATGTAACTCTTTTGGGAAAAATAATTTTTATTCTTACCTCCATTTTTATCTTAAATCCTTCAATTCCAATGCATCAAAATCTTAAATTCGAATAAGTATTGCAACAATCACCTTTAAATTTTAAAAATGCCACAATTTTGACATTCTCATAAATTTTTGTTTGAAAAATCATTAAAAAAAAATATCATGTGCATCCAATAAATTATGCAACATATATTTGGCATGAAATTTATAGCTAGGATTCAAACTTTTCTTTTTTTTTTTTTTTTGAAATGTGTAAGTTTTGATCAAGTTATTTAATGATAATTAATATGATTTTTATTAAATTAATGAGTTTTAGAGTTTTTTAAGGTTAAAATTAGTGGATGAATTAACGAAAATTGAATAGAGGGTAAAAATCGCAACATATATCTTAGTTCAGAGTTTAATGTTATGAAATTGAAACTTCAACGTGAAAATTGAAATACAACCTGTCTAGGGCTAAAAATTAAAAATTTCCCCCTAATTTTTTATGTACTAAAATATAATATTGTGTAATGTTTTGAGAAACTAATATTTTTTATTTTAACAAATTCTTTTACAACATTACCTTACAAAGGAAAGAAATTCAAATTTATAATCCAAACATTCATCGAAAGCGTACTACGTTCTCTTTTAAAAACTTTTTTATAAAGAATATTAGTTACTGTTATAACACATCATATTATAGTACAATTATTTGGTATCATATTTCTTTAGACCGAAAAAAAAAGAGAGAAAAGAGATTTGAAAAAAACCATTTAAAAAAAGTGACATAAAACTTTGTATGAATGCCCTGCATCCTTGGCTGCAATAAGAAGAAGGAAAAAAAGTGTATCTTTTGGGACGTGGAATCCATTATCCATATGTAACTGTTGCTATTTTTATGTTGGAAGGGCTTTTGTAGGTTTTTTGCTTTTTCTTCTCTCTTTTTCACTTGAAAATCCAATGTGAAATGAGCAAACAAATATAAAAAGTAAAGAAAAAATAACCCGTTGTATATATGCGCATTATATATATCATAAATGATGTTTTTTTTTAACTAAAGGACTCGTAGATGTCTCATATCTTCAGATGTTTGGAATAGATGGTTGAAATTTTAAATATCCGACATCTACATATAGTCATATTTATTTTGTAGGAAAATTTATAAAGATATGAAAAAATATTTGCATAGCTACATTTTGTTTTGAAGGATTTATTCTTGGAATGTTGTAAATTTATGGAATGTTTAAAAAATATCCTTACTAATATATATATATAATTTATATATAAACTTAGTATAATATATTTATATAAGAAATTTATTTTTATTAATTTAGTATTTTGTTTTTAAAATTAATACCGTATATATTAATTTTTTTTATGTTATTTTGTAGAATTTATATTGATATAAGATTTAAAAAAGTTATTAATATTAAATATAAATTTCATTTTAAACTTTTAATATTTTTTTCAAAGACAATTATATAATTAATGTTATATGAGGTGAAATTTATTTATCATATTTTCAAATTATATTTGTTTAAAGAAGAAAAATGTTAAAGGTATGTTTGGTCCTTAAAAAACCTTCCTTTAAAATTATATATTTAAAATAATAACTAAAATAAATATTAATTGATAATAATTCCTTCCAAATATTAAAAATAAATTGAGATACTATATCATTTAATTTAAGTTTATTTTATAAGTAAATGTAATATATAAATATATTTAATTACATAAAGTATTTATTATTCAATGAATATATCAATATATCTAAATTATAAAAGTAAAAATAAAGATATAAAAAATAGATGAAAACAAAAAATATATGAAAACAAACGAAAAAGCAAAAAATGTAGAGTAAGATATCGTTGATATGTGAATTTCCAAACAAATTAAATTTTCTCTCTTATTTATTACGGCGGGCAATGCGGGTCAAGTTGTCCAATTCTTGTTTGTAGACTGATTGACTTATCTCGAAACCTATTTCAGATGTGTGTCATGTTAAGAATTCTAATGTCCGTTTCACAAGAATCTTAGATTCTCACCAAACAAATGTTCCTAGGACAATTTTTTAATGGAAAAATTGTAATCTTATTGTATAACACTTTACCCTAAACTTCGAATTCCTTATGAGAAATCACATCTGAAGATTTTTTCTTAAACCTTTTTTTTTTATAAAATTAATCTTAGTGCGTGTAAAGTGTTTTAAATGATTTCAAATTATTAGCTTTTGGATACTTCATATATTAATTAATAATTAAATATGGTTTGAAAATGATAAAATATAGAGTCAGCATGGCAGGACAAACAACCAACCCTCTTCCTATATCTCCCTATCATCCACTTTTCAAACTAATCTTTAACAGTTTTATTTATCATCAACAGAGCAGTTTTGTTCAGTAAACTTAAACCTAACTCAACCAAAATATGTTGAATCAAACAATCGTAGGTTCGAATCATGTGTCATAATACGAGGTATATATAAAGTATCTCCTCATTTCTAATTAATGTGTAAACTATGTCCTTATTTGATTTGTACAAAAGATTCCCAAAATTATTTTATAGGCTTATACATAGTCCCCGAAATTGGCTATTTCTCTCCGTTCATCCTTCCTAGGTCTTACTTGTATAATCGTAATCAAGAAACCGACACACACTTTTATCATATCACAAATTCTGGATTCTTCCAAACCCCAATCCATAGATCCAAGAATTTCTATCTCTCCTATACAATCTCCATCACTAAATAATCATTGGAGCAAGATTTAGATTACAATGTCAACTTTTTGTAACATGAAGAAAACCCCCAAAAACCAGGGGGCGGAGAAAGAAGCCAAAAAAAAGTGTGAAAAAGTGAAGGGACATTGCATATTGTTGGGTGATAATATGGTCGGCCAGGTGCTTTCTTCTGTGGCTAAAAGAAAAAGAGAAAGAAAAGGAATTTATTTTATTAATATTGGTGGTTTGGTGTGCTTTCTAAACTTGTAAAGGAGCTTCCTTTTTAGCCTTTAGTTTCCCTTTCTTGTGAAATGGATGGTTAGGGATGGAAGTGCAGACAATTTATGGTCAGCCTTTGAGGGTAGTGATGAGGATTGGCCTATAAATGTGATATGATATCAACCCAACGTGGGGATCATGTGCCTTCCACAAATTTTCAGGACACCTCACCTATCCAAATATCTTAATTAAGTAAAGGGTTATTTTATTTTATTGTTATTTGCTTGCATTGGTAATTTAAAAAAATATGTTTATTAGGACCTCTCTTTGCCTTGTGGGTTAACCAATACATTCGAATGTTGACAAGGAACTTTTAACCACAGTGGAAAGAAGTTTCAAACAACCTGCGAATGAGCCATTGTGAAATTAAGTAGTTAACTACGGCTGTTTCCTCTCATTTTTTCATTAGCTATTACTATATGGGTAAGAGGGAAACCCTTAATTTACATGCAGTTCAAGTGACACTGAATACAAAGGGCGATGATTTTTATAAATCGATTATTACTTTTCAATTCCAAGTGATATCTACACGAATTTTCTCCATATATATGTTTGAGAATGTTTTTATCCTAACTAACAATACTTTTACCATACTTTGAAGGCACGTCTCCCTCAAAATCCTCGCTCATCGACATTAATATAAAAATGACTTTGGAAAAGTCAAAAGAACTCAAAAGTACTTTGTCAAAGAAAGTACTAAGAAAGGATATTCGACCCAAGCAAGGGATAAAAAGAACTTCAAAAGCACATCTAAAGAACGACAGAACCTAACATCGAAATGATTTGTTATCCACCAACTCCTTGTGTAAAGTGTTTATAATGGAATTAGACGTAGTTGGATATGGAGCCTGCATTTATTTTAAACTTTGTTGTGTTGGTGGGCAATTGGGCAGTCAAAGGTTCTTTTTTCAATCTCCTTTGGTTGTATTGAAATGATGGATATGGATCAAATTCATTAGCATTAGGTTTGATATTTTGGACATTTTCAAGATTCAAAGGTGAAAAGCAAAGGAAATGACTTTCATGAAGTGAAGATATGTATAATTTCCACGTAGGAGGGGCATGGGCGAATTTTGCGTTTGGCTTTTTGTTTCCCCGCTTTCGCACACTATCGCCCATCACCATTCAAACTCTTTTTTGGTCAATTTAAAAACTTCAAAATGACAACACAAAAATAGATTCATCCCATCTCAAAACTTGCTTTCTTTCGTGAACATTTTTAAATTTTACTTTTTTTTTTTAATTTTAGGTAACCAGAAACAAGAAATAAATACTAGATATGTTTATGTTCTTCTTTTAAATAAAAACCAAATAAACAAGAAATAGGAAACAATTACCGTATTGAATGAGAGAGATTATGAGATCGTAGAAGAATGATAAATAAAGACTTAAAAGAATTGATAGTCACTACTTATACTAACAAGGTGTACCTTCTTTTTCGATAATTCAATTGTAAGAACTCCAACAGGAAGCATGTGAGTGAGGACAAAACAGTCAAAGAACTAGATAGATTGACGAAGTCTATATGTCATAAAAGACTTTTATTACATTCTTTTTAAAGTATATAGGCTAAAATAGACAAAAATACAAAAATTAAAATAGCATTTAGAAAATGTATAGACCAAAACAAACAAAGCCTAAAAGTATAAAGATAAAAATAGGTTTAATTTTTTTCCCCCTTTATTTGGTTCTTGTCTTCCAACCCTTTCTTGACCTCCGAATGAATGTGTTAAAAAAAAAAAAATTCAAGAGTTTCTAAAAATAACATTTTTATTATTAACATAAAATACCAAAGGTTAAATATACCTAATGGTCCTAAGCTTTGAGATTTTTCTCAAATTGTCTTTAATTTTTCAAAATTCTCAATTTTAGTCTTGATGTATTAAAGATTCTCATCTCAATTAGCCACTCACCTACAAAAATTTGTTAACAAAAAGTTAATATGTCATTAAATTATTATTTTATTAGCACATTTGACAATTTATTATTTTATTAGCACATTTGATATGTGAGCTTGCTATATGGACATGCCACTTGGAAAAAAAATGTTAATCGTTGGATCAAATTTTATTAATGGGTGGTGTAATACCCGAGTAGAGAGGAGGCGTACATGAATATTGAACCGATGCCACATCCGAATGAGAGAGATCATAAGATCGTTGAAGAATGGTCAAGAAAGACTTAAAAGAATTGATAGTCATTACTTATATTAACAATGTGCACCTTCCTTTTCGTTAACTCAATCGTAAGAACTCTAAATTTAAGCGTACTTGATTTTTGAGTGACCTAGGTGACCTCCTAGTTGCTTTACTAGAAAGCATGTGAGTGAAGACAAAATATTTCATTGCCTAAATATATTAATAAAACAATAATTTAATGATTTATTAACTTTTTATTAACAAATTGTTGATAGAAGGATATAATGGAGAATTTTAAAGGTAACCTTGAGCAAATATAAAAAAAATAAATATTTTTTTCACAAAATAATAAAAGAATTCTTAAAATTTTGAAAAAACACAATAAAATTTTTAAACAAATAAATTCTGATAACTTTATTGAACGAAATGTGAAAAAAGTTTAACAACAAAATTTAAAATAAAGTTCAAATCGAAAATAATTAACTATCTCATAAAGTTACTAAAATGTTGTTTAACAATTAAAAAGGTTAATAAGATAAAATCTAATGAACCGATAAAAAATAAGATTGGATTCAAAGGGTAAATCCCATTAAAATACAAAAGAAAAGAAAAAAAACAACCGAAGGTTGAATTCCCCCTAAATTTTGATCTGATCCATCAAGCTTATGGGTTGGGTCCAAATAGAATTGTAGGCCTGAATTTATTTGGGCCAAGCCCACATTAACAGCGGCGAGTATGCTACAACAATTACTGAAATATTATACAGCAATTTATTGAAAACTGAATAGCTACGAATTTACTGTACTTACAAAGGAAAAAAGAGAAAAAAAAAAAAAAAAGAAGAAGAAGAAGGGCACTATGAATGTACACTTGTTACTTTCTAATTGTCATTTTAGTGTTAAATTCAAGACTAACGAAAATGTCGATGCTTTAATTTTATAAAAATATCAGGAGAAATATGGACATAATGTAGACGTTGATGTCAACCAATATCCCTAAAGATATTATAAAAATAAATAATAAGATATATATCATTGATTGTGAGACCATGAGTTTGAATCCTTATTTTATATATTGGATAGTCAAATATGTATAAAAGAATTGATATGTTATAAAAATTTAATTTCACAAATCATATGAACTAATTTCATATAATTTTTAAATTAATTCATATAATTTGTGAAATTAAATGGATGGAATACGTGGAGTTGGAAAAAAAAAAGAAAAAGAAAAGTGGAATCCAGAACCTTCTTAAGGAATCCAAAATTTGCCCTTCCAGAACCCTCGCTGGTTCTAGCGATTTCCATTCCAAGTAGACGCAGCAAGAAATCCCCGTCGCCGTCGGAGCTTATGCACTTTCCTTCATCTTCTTCCTCCAAATTCTCTCCCGCTGCTTGATACCAGTTCCATTTCAAGCTCGAAGAAGATTCAGGTTATGGCGGAAGACTTGTCTCTTGATTTGGAGGAGCTTCGTCACCTCCAGAGCATTGCCAAGAGACCTCGAGTTGTCTCTCTCATTTCTTCTGAGATTCGCAACTTAGAGAAGGTTCCTCTCTGTTTCTCTTACTGGGACTCTTTTTTCCTCTCTTGAATTTTCCAGATGTTTAGACTAATTCGCACCTGTTTAATGATCTTACTTATTGCTGCGTTGTTGATGAAATGTAGAAATTACTGTTAGCTCATGGTTTGTCATACTGTTAAACTTAGTTTACGGAGTAAATATAATATTCATTCAGGTATTTTCCCATGGTTTTGAGAGGCTGATAATATAATGAAGTCAATTCTAAGCTATATACGTCTGTTTCCTCAATTTCATATATTGCTTTAATCGTTTTATGCTGCTATCTGTATTAGGATTCTGTATTTTCCTGTCTGACCTAAATTATATTGCCATATTCGCTCAGATGTCGAAAGAATCCGTCTCTGCTCCAACCGTACAAACTCCCACTGCCACTCCTATTTCAACTTCAACAGCTAAGGTGCCCACCGGTCCAGCTATTATTTACACTCCACTGTCTGGATTCAGCTGGGATCAGGACAATGACAAAGTGAAGGTAAAAGACTTTAAGCCTCCATTACATGGCACGATTAGAATTTAGAACCCAGTTTTGAAAATCAATGTTTTAAAAGGCTAGAGGCGAAACCATCATGGTTGGCCTATTGGTCCAACAGGCTAAGGTTAATTAAGAGAGAATGAGTTCAAACTCCATGGTCACCTACCTTAGGAAGTAATAATTCCTATGTGTTTCCCGGCATCAAATGGTGTTTCCCGACACCAAATGTTGTAGGGTCAGGCGGTTATCCTGTGAGATTAGTCGATGTGTGCGTAAGCTGATCTAGACACTCACGGTTATCACAAAAAGGAAAAAAAAAAAACTAGATGTGGATTGAGCCTTTTCCTCTTGAAAAGGCATAAGCCTCAATTTTAATTAAAAAACTATACAAATCCTAAATTTGTGTGATCAAGTATTGTTAAATATAATAATGTAAAAGTATAAAAGAAATCACCGCAACTTACATAAAAATTTCTAAAGAGACAAGTTTAACATCACTACTATCATCACTAATATGATTTGACTTATTCTTTAAATTTTTGTCTTCAACATTTTTAAAGTATATGTAGTAAAAAGAGTAGTTAACTCCCATGTCCCTTGTTCATAAGCCTCCATTACATGTCCCTTGTTCAATCCTTATGCAGTAAAAAGAGTAACAGATTGAATTGCACATGTATTAGAATTTCATACACAAGTAAACCTTTATATTTTTTAAGAATTGGGTAAATTAATATTATTCTTCTAATCATTCGCGAGGTTTTGATGGAGGCATAAGTCTCTTATAGTCCAAAGATGGCATAAGTCTCGATGCTAAAAGTTAAGAGTCTTGCCTCAAGAAAGGCGTAAGCCTCAAAAACCTTTAAAAACATTGATGAAAATTAGAGCGTGTTAATATTTTAAACTATTATGTTCTTCCATCCGGGTGGATGTCATATCATTTATCTTTTTGGGGGCTGTAGATATATATATCTCTGGAAGAAATTGAGCAAGAAAAAGTAGAGGCTGACTACAAGGTAATGTCAATCGATATCAAGTTCCACGATGTCAAGGGGAAGAATTACCGGTTTGCCATTCCTAAGTTGAACAAGGAAATCATGCCTGAGAAGTGCAAGTTGCTGATTAAACCAACGAGGGCCGTGATCACGTTGTATAAAGCTTCAAAAGGGAACTGGTTAGACTTGCACTTGAAGGAGGACAAGGCAAGTTATTTAGCACAGTATGTGGAGGTTTAGTTGTATCTTTGAGGTATTTATTCAACTAACTTTGTTGCTATTTACATCTTACAGCTCAAGCCAGGTCTAGATAAAGAACGTGACCCAATGGCAGGAATCATGGACTTAATGAAGGTAACAGCATCTTAGCCTGTGGAGGTTTTATGGGTTTATGGGTTGGAAAGGAAGGAATGTTTCTCTTTCTTTCCCTTTCTTTGATTTTTTGGGGGTGGTCCTAAATTTCTCTCTCACATTTATGCTGGTAGTATATCTGCTTTGGTTGTTAGCATCCATTAGTTTTGGGGAGGTAAAAGAGTGGATAAAGATGATGATGTGATTCATTCATTCAAGTAACATATAGATGGACTTGAAGGAGATAACTTACGGCACACATTAAAATTACACATCAAAATTGTCTCTATCTTATGAGATTAGTTGAGGTAGGCTTTAGCTTACACACGGCAAAAAATAGTTCATGAGCCCAAAATGTTACATCAATCCCAACTAACTAATTCTTGATCTTATCGGGGCTATATTTTTGTTTTGAACAAATTCAAAACCAAACTTGTCAAGTGGTTTTCAACTCGTGATAGCTATGGATATCTGTTCTGGTGTATGAGTTGGGTGGGTACACACGCCTCTGACAAATGTTATAAACAATTAGGATACACATGAAGTTGCGTCTGTCTTTAGGCTGAACACTGATTTCTGTGTGATTGCTGATTCATTATGGCTGACATCATGGGAACTGCAGAATATGTACGACGATGGAGATGATGAGATGAAAAGAACGATAGCAAAGGCGTGGACTGATGCCAGATCCGGCAAGACCGCTGATCCACTCAAAGGGTTTCCTTGAACAATTGGCTGGACAAATCTAATTATCATCTTTTAGGAATGATTTTTAGCTCGATGAGATCATATTTTGTTATCTTTTTGTGATGATCAATGAACTGCCTTCTGTCGGCTTTTCCTTTTACGGTTTGAATCCTTTCGATTCCTCTAGTTCTGAAGGAGTTTGTATAAAACTTGCTTTACATTTTTATGATCTATAAAAAGTTCAACTTGGCATGGTTATGGTATTGTTTTGAGCAAAATTAAATTTGATCAACCGAACCCAAATTTTTTTTGGGTTGGTTTTAGTAATTGGTAATGCGACTAGATTTATTTGAATCTATGTAATTGACTTGGGTTTAACTAAAATTAACTCAGTTCATCATGGATTGTTGTATGGTCTGATTTTACCATGGGTGGTTGGCACTATTTTTTGAGGGAAAATTTTGTATGTGGCAAGTGTTTTTATATTTACACCTTTTTAACTTATTCAGGTAAAAAAAATTGTTGATTCATATTCTTATCCTTTTATATTGATAATTAATTAGTTGTTACTTCAAAGTTTTGAAATTTGACGTACCTGTTGTTGAAATGTGAAAGTTTTATTTGGAAAGAAATCATGTATAAAGGGTTAATTTGAAATAACCATATACTGCGGGCGACCATTGAAAATCTCATACGGCCTATCGAAATAACATGCTTTTAGGCCCAATTTTATAAAAGTTAAGAATGGGTAATTACAACTGTGACATAATTTATAAAAGATAATAGCAATTAGAAAATAATAACAAATATAACCAAAAAAAATATATATAATATACTTATATGAATGATTATGACTTCAATTAACTAATATATAAATTAGTCAATAGATGGATTAATTAGTGATATAGTACATAAGATCATTTATATGATTAATCAATAAGTAGGTTAACTAGTGATTACCATTAATATGATTTTTTTACTTTGATTAAAGTTTATAAGTTGTATTCATCATTACTAAAGTGTTACAAAATCTAATGAGACAAAGTGGTAAGAAAGGGTTAAGGATAATTTCATTATTAGTTGCAGCTAAACAATAAAATCTATAAGATTTTTGTAATTCTTTTTAGGTTAAACACAAATAAAAAGAAGGTTTAGGAGCACATTTACTCGTTGTGTTGTATATATATATATATTTGTTTAGTACACATTGTATTGTATTTTTACTTAAAAAAGAATGATTTAGAGGGGTGTGACATATCTTTTAGTTTAAGCATTTTTTTAGTCATTATCTCTCAAAGGTTTCTTCAAGTTTTTTAAGGGATCCAGTTTTTAAAAATATTATTTTATTTATTACCAAATACTGTAAATTAAAAAGCACTCACGAAGTTATATTAAACACACTTTAAATGAGTAATTCTTATTCTTTCAAAAGCATTTGTTGAAAAAAATATTTTATTTAAAAAGTATTTTTTTAAAAGTCATCCCAAACAAATTTTTAGTCTTTGAATCTTAATATGTAATGAATTAGGAAAATATTAGTTGACCACGTTGCCTTGATATGATCTTTTACCATAAACATTTGAGTTGTACATATGAATCTATGACCAAATAATCTATTTAAACATAATCGAATTGATTAAGAATTTTCTCAATATGAAGGTTTGGAATCTCCCTTTTTAAGTATTTTTAACTAAAAAAATCAAATAGGTGTGTTTCTTTTTAAATGGAAAGACTTCAAAAAGATTTTTAACTAAAAAAAATGGACCAAATATGTGTGTTGTTTTTAAATAAAAAAACTTAAAAAAGGAATGATTTTTATTTATTTACAATATTATTATTATTTTGTTAAAGAAAAGCAAATCGTGGAAGAAACCGCAAGAATAGCATATTGAAGAGGTGGCCGAACAAGGACAGCACATAGCGGTGGGATTATTGGGATTGGGAGCGCTCGAAAACGATGGTGTTCAAATTCAACTTTGTTGCCAAAGTTACTACTGACCTCATAGTTGATAGATTAAGGTGTGTCTGGGACTGATGTTAGAACGAATAATTTAAAGAAAAGAAATGAGTATAATTATGTTGGGTAGAGCTACCAATGCGTGGATCAAGTTCCTTGGTCAAAATCTACGTCAAGTTAAGAAGTTGGCATGACCACTTACTTGATTCATTAGGGATCAAGCGAGCTCACTGGTAAAAGTTAAGACACCATTGAGTAGGATCTACGATGAAAAGTCGGTGACTGATCTTGGAAACAGTTCTACCGTAACAACCCACTCATCCCTTATAAACACATCATCACTTCGCCTAACCAAGTATGAAAATCTGAATTAAGGACTAACTTGAGTGTCTTAGTGTTCTACCTATTTTTGCAGGTCTCTTCCTCCTAGCTCGCTCTCCCTCAGTTTGTTAGGGTCCAGTACACGTCACTCAACAACGTTAAGCATTTTCCAAAATCATCATCCAAGTGGTTGTTGAGCATTTTCCAAAATCATCATCCAAGTGATACTTTGACTATTTTCATACGCACCCTTATACTGTATAAAAAAAATTACGAAAGTATTTCAAAATTATATCAAATAGTCATCATAAAATCGATACTTTTTAGTCTCCATCGCAGTTACATTGTGGCGGCCATATTCAATATTCTTTCTTGCAATGGCCTTTCTAATTACAAAATTGAAGGGGTCAAACGCAGCCTGTCTGAAAATGACTCCCTTTGGTTTTGGTGTTGGTGCTGTGTTATGCCCTCCACAAGGAAAACCCTCCCCTTCCTTTCACAAAATTTCTTCCTTTATTCTCAATTGTGCCCCACCCTCACCCTCACCTTCCCCTTTTCCTCTCTCTTTCCAACCTCGTCAACATCACTTCTTTCTTTCAATGTCCATGTTGGGATATTCCTCCAGCTGACGCTCGATTTACACATTCTCTTCGATTAATTATCGAATGTAAAGATATTTTAAATACTCATAGATTTCATTTCAAAATCACCTTATCGATGTCTATTATAAACTTTTGTTAGATCTCTTATTTTTTCGACGTCATTTTGATATTATGGTCATTTACGTCGTTAACATAAACATAATTTGAAAGGAGAAAGTTTACATTGTGAGAGGTGGGAAATTGCAAGAAGCACATATATTACATTATAACATTGAAATCCACAAGCTTTGATACATAGGGGGATTGGGGGTAAGGGTAATTCATGTGACAAGAATATTTACAAGTGAAGGGTATTTTGGGGAACATAGCATAGGGCGAGGGTGTCATTTGGACATGGTGACATGATGATGACAAGGGCATTAATGGAATTGGAGGATGGAATTAAAGTGGGTGTCCTTCACTATTACATTTAAACCCAAAAGCAAATATTTAACAAACAAAAAGAACAACATATGAGAAAACAAAAACAAACCTATTCTATTGGTTTTCTAACCTTCCCTAAATCCCTCCCTCCCTACCATCTCTATCTCTACCTTTCCTCTCTAATTCTCACTTTCTTTCA
>NW_019104502.1:1856445-1880176 GCF_001995035.1 Momordica charantia | reverse complement strand
CTTAAACAGATATGGAGTCCAGTTGTGTTATTTGATCTCAAGACAGATATTATTTGTGGGTCTGTGTGTTCCCCAAAGCCTATCAAGTTTCTGCCACTCAAAGCTTCAAGCTCCGGGCATGGCGGATAATGATTCATCCTGAAACAGCAGTCACTTCTCTCGTCCCTCAGCAGCCTGCTCAAGGCACTTTTCTCAATCCCCAGCCCTTCCGCCATCATTTCCAGCACTTCACAAGCCATCCCCTTCACTGCCCCTATATACTCCTCCACAGCACACCTGCAAACCAAAACAAATACAACAATTTATCACCTCTGTTCCAGAAAACAGAGCACTAACTCTAAAACAGAGTAAAACAGAGTACTCTGTTGTGTTGGTACCTGAAAATATCGGGATTTTCTTGGAAAATGAAGAGGGATTTTTGAGAAATGAGTTGGGGATTGGTGTTGAGGAGGAGGTATTCGATCCAACCCACGTCGCCGTTGGGGCCAATTCGCTTGCTGCCATATCCAAATGGGTCGGGCGGCCCTGCTTTCTCCTTCTCCATCTGTGGGAGCTCGAAGAATCTCCGAGCTTGGGCTTCGATGGCGGCGATGAGCTCGTCGGAGACGCCATGGTTGACGACCTTGAAGAACCCGAAGTCCTCGCAGGCCTTCACGATGTGGGTCTTCGCGTCCGGGTCCGACAGGTCGATCACCGGAATCCCCTCGAACACGGCGGTGCGTTTGCACGACCTGATCGGAGCAAAATGGTCGAACACCAGCTGAGACTGGACCACCATGGTTACAAAACTCACAACAACAAGAACAACAAGAAGAAGAAAGAAATGGTTTGAATTTGAATTGTGAAAAGGATGAGGGAGGCATTGGCCGAGGCTTCCGTTGGGTATTTATACCATAAAAAAGGCCGAATATTTATTTATTTATTATTAATTTTGCCTTCAATGTTTATCTTTTCAATTCGAATTAGAAAAGAAAGAAAAATTGGACACGGTTTTTCTTTTCACAGAAATAACCAATGAGAATCT
Source organism: Momordica charantia (assembly GCF_001995035.1). Next base: position 1,879,152 of record NW_019104502.1, on the reverse strand, counting down.
ATACAAAAATATTTTGTTCTTGTTCTTGGGACCTTTTTTTTTTTTTGGAAAATGAAAAATTATGATTCTTTGATTACTACTTGTAATTGAATATGGTGAGTTTTAAGGCTTTGTCGAATTTTTAGGCTTCAATGGCCTACTCCTCTTTACTACTATGTTGGCCTACTCATCAGTTTACTGTGTCTACAATTCACTAAAACACATGTTCATGTGATGACGTGTATTTTTTCTTATATCTTCTTAATTTAAAAAAAATTAAAAATAAAAGTTGTGTGTGTTTATCAATCACGGTAAATGATATGTTTTTATTTACCATGGAATAAACAACTATATAAATGTAGTTGTCAATTTTTTAATAGTGGTCTGCTCACCCGTAAACATAAAAAAAAAATATATCTTCATAATATGTATATATATACACAGCCTTGAATATTATAATTTATTTATGAAATATTTCTAATAGATTCTTGAATTTTTTATTTTATGTTTAATAGATTCTTGTGGTTGAATTTGTTAATGCAGCGCTTAGGATGACACGTTAATGGTATTATTTAAAGATTATAGAGTAGGTTGATTTTGGACAAGTTTAAAGAGTTTGCTGACCTAAGTATTAAGATGATCCAACTAATGATAAATATCTATTATTTTAATACAAAATTGAAAGTTGATTAGTTTATTAAATACAATATTAAAGGTTTAATGATCAATTAGATTTTTTATGTTCATGAAAAATCAAGAACTAAACTTATAATTTAATGTAAAAAATTACTTAATTTTATTTAGAAATTTTATTATAAAAATTTTAGTGTTTTTATTTTTTAAAAAAGTGATTAATATTGGTGTCAAATCCACGGATGAGCCACAATCTGAATAGTTCTAAGCATTGAATTATTTGATCAGAAGTTGTAAATACACTGTAAATAAGTATCAAACATTTAATTTGATAATAATGGATCTCAAATATTTTTTTAACATATTTATTTTATTTTTCGTTTTCTACTTTTGTCTCTCTCTCTCTCTCTTTTTCTAATGAGTAATCTTCTATATTTTCTAGTTCTTCCTCTATGGAAATTAATGCTATAAAATTTATATTTTTTAATATATCTTTTATATATTATTTTTAGTCATATACAACATATAGAAAAGGATACTCAAATGACAAAAAAAATTTATGATGTAGTTGAGATCCTCCAAAAGGTACCCTTCACTCATATGTTATGTTGACAATACTTAAAAAAAAAAAAAGTAATCTATCAATACATCTCAATGAGGTAATCTCTATTAAATTGGCCACTTTTTAAAAAAACATTAATTAATTGAAGAAAGGAAAATATGAAGTCAAAAATTGTAATAATATTGTCTTGTAAGTTGCAATTAACAAAGTAAAAAGAAAACTAAGATTATATAATATATAGATTTTGTCTAATCAAATATTTTGAGTCCATTGGATGGTGTGCAAAGTGATTGAACTTTTTACCAATAATCCAAAAGTGGAAATAAGATGGATTCATTTCTCATATGAAATCCTCTCTCTATATCATTAAATGGTAAGATTCCTACCTCATTTGGAAATAACATAACAATTGAGAGTGACTCTTTCACACCAAATTGCAAACTATCATAAATTTTCAATAATCCCATTAAGATTGGCCAATACATATAAAAGCACAACTATACTAAATATATACTTTAATTCTAGAATCATTTATTTCCCTCTATTCTAGCTTCAGATTTGGCTTAAGCTTCGGATTCTTAAGATTAGGGAGAAACAAGAGCTTTTGGTTTGGATGCTTTGGTGGGTTCCAATGAAACAGAAAAATCTTACTCTTCAATTCGACATCCTCGAGTGATTATGTGTATGCTTTTTAAGAGTTTTAATTTCTATATGATATTTTTTAAGTTTCATTGTCACTTAATGGTAATAGAAAGATGAATGTATAGATTTGTAATTGAGTTTATTATTACTTTTATGAAACTCTTAGTCTTTTTTTGTATTAAACTTTTCATAGGTTTATTTTCAATGGCAAGACAATTTAGGTATATTTTGGGTTAAGATAAGTTACAATGAGTCTCACACGGTAGATTATTTTATTTTATATTTTTAGGTTGTTTTTTCATTAAATTAAAGTATAAAGTATAAAGGTTTTTTTTGACTCAATTAGTAAAAATGTGCTTCTTATATTACATAATCATTTTGTGAATAATTTTTTATAATAAAATTTTGATCGAAAAAGAATTTAATATAGTACATGCTAATATTTAGACCATGTTTCATGTACGTAGAAATGTTGGTCTAAGACTTATGTTTGAACCATGAATACATCTATTCACAAATTATATTGCAAATAATTACATTGTTTATTGATAATCGCTAGTTTATATAACTAGCTAAACTTATTTTATAATTCCTTTATTCTATTTGAAAACAAAAGTGATGTATTTACAATGTCAATAAAATCAATAAATACTCGATTAATGACAAATGTGTGACGATTAAGATGGTTAACATGTCTACTTCAATAGTTTTCATAATCTTAGAGACAATATCGACAATCAAATAACGATTGATCATCTTTTGATCATTTGTAACGATATTTAAAACCTATAGAAAGAATTTATTTGAAGGTTTAATATGAAGCTTCAAACTATTTGTGATATAAAAGGTCTAAGATAGATGATTAATTTGATACCCATTATAAAACCTCTTTTATTTTTTAATCCACATATTGATTCTTGTGTCTTTCCAATTTCAATCATATACATGATGATAATGATTAGGAACTCTATTCATACCTAACATTACAGCAATATATAATTTTTATATATTAACTATCAAACAAAGTAATGAAATATTGGAAATTGACAAATTTATTAGTATTTGATAATATAAAAATTAAGTCAAATACATTTTATTAAAAAGAAAAAGAAAGTCAAATCATCTATTTTAGACATCTATTTTTTTCCTTCAAGATGGAAAGTTTAAATCCTTATATTCTATATTTTTTTTATTAAAAAAATGATATTACTTATTTTTCTTAAAAAAGAAAAACCTAATGCTAATAATATTATGAGCCAATTGTTATATTTAACGTGAAGTATCTACCTTACTATTATTCTATTAAAAAATTTAATTCTTTTTAATTGAATATACTAATATATATTAATTTTAATTTCAAAATCAAATTAGTGAAGTTTGTTTTTATGAGATATTACATTAAAAAAAATTAGAAAAATAGATTTCAAAACTACTCAGAAATCTTATAGTTTTAAATTATGCTCGATTGATAAATAAATGAATGGAGTGGTTGAAAATAGTAGAATAAAGTCAATTTGGAAAATTATTTTATATATACATAAATATTTATTTATTTATGTCTGTACGTTTCCAAAATTTGGTATGTTTTGACATTTTTCAAAAGATTACTTTGTGGGCAGCATGTCATGCCACAAACAAATTAAAATATCAACCTTTTAAATTCAGACCAACATGTATTATATATTCGAACAACGTTGGCATTTGAGGATCATATATTTTTATTTCTAACAAAAAAAAAAAAAAAACCTGTCCACAACTAATTTCTTAAGAAAAGAAAAAAAAATTCCTTTCAAAGTCTTTTCAATTTCTTAAATGTAATTTTCATTTTTTTTCCTTTTTCAACATTTTTAGTTAATTGATTAAATGCATTATGTCGATGATTGACGCAAGATGGGGTCACATGGCTTTTAAAATAGTGGAAAATGTTTTCAACACATTAAAAGTAATTTTAATAACCTTTCTAATATTTTTTTTAGAAACAAGACATCATTTCATTGAGAAAACTTTAGATATTTGGTTTCACAGTAAGGGAAAAAAAAGCTTGGAGTGTTCTCTCATCGTACTTTTCGTTTTAGCTCCACAGATGTAGAATAGAGGTCGAACATTAATTTTAGAGAAGATATTGGTTCTCTTATCTATTGAGCCATGTTCAAACTTACTTCCTAAGAATATCTTCCTAAAATATTTCACCCAATTTTGTTACGATATTTTGACGAAAAATTTCACTGCATGGTACAAATTTAATACGACTTATTATTTTCAAACATATCAAATTTCTCGTGGTATGTTTTGTTATATTATGTTTAAGTTTGAGTTGACAACTCGGGTATAATTCAATTAGTCAAGACCTTTATTTCCAAATAAGCGGTCGTGGGTTCAAATTTTCACCCAGTAAAGATGCTCAGTTAAGTTTGAATCCTCGTGCAATGCTCGAGAAATATGACCTAAATAATAAATGAATCAAAAGAATCAAAATCAAATTAATTCAGTTGATAGTTTTTGGTAAAATTAAAGGTGATAACCGAGACAGCAAGGTCAGAAGACAGGTAGGTCAGTTGGTTTGCCCTAATATTCTCCTGATGCCATTCTTTTCTTGTTGAAACATTATTAAAGAAATTAAAACACATGCGACATATATTGATAAGATGTCATTAATTTCATAATATAAAAAAACATCTACAATTTACAATCATTTCATTGGTGGGCAGCCAACCCTAATAAATAATATTGTTCCCCTAGCTTTTTTTTTCCTTCCTTTTATTTTTTTTTCCACTTCTTTCACTTCATTCTGAAAAGAAATTCGAACTGCCCCCTTCACATTACAGAAAATCTTTGAGCACTTTTTCTTCAAAAACTTCACTTTCTTTTATCATTTTCAATATCTAACTCTTTGTCTTATCAGCACTTTATAGGTTTCAAAGTAAAGAAAAAATAAAAATATAATGATAGAAAAAAATAGAATGCAGCCGTCTATGATCTCTAAGGTTGAAAAATCTGTTGAAATATGACCTAAAATGGATACAAAAATCAAATGGGTTGATAACTAGAATCGACCAATATGAAAATGACGTGTTTTTAAGCTATGTCAAAAGTGCATTCATTTAAAAGTATTTGTAGGTACTTTATCAATTGTAATTGTTTTTGCTTAAAGTGGTAATCTCTCTTAATCCAGAGAGTCTCTATTACTGTGTTTACTGTTGTTTTCTAATATATCTCTCTTTATACACACATTTTATTGTGAATTGACTTTTTCTCGACTACAACAAAATAAATTCAAATACAGAAAATTCAAATATAGATACTGTTATCATTTATTACTGTAACTTCTCTCCCCACATTACTTTCTCTTCCAGTAATTTCTTTCCCCACAACTACACTTTCTCTTGCCATTTTCATTCCTTTTGAAAATCTTGTCAATCCTATAAATATTATCAGCCTAAGTAAAAATACTAGTTACTAAAGAAGTACCTCCTAATTACATCGAAAATAATGTCGAGGCATCAAAACCCCAAATAAAGTAATTTACTATTCAAGTACTTTTTATTTAAGCATCACTCCCCGAAGCTTAAGTGATTTATTATTAAGCACTTTTGAGTGAGATATGATTGCAAAGAACGAATCGTTAGACCCGTTTGACAATAGGGTCTAGGAGAGAAAAGTTTGGTGGCAGCCTTGCCAAACTTTTTGCTGCCTTTAGAGCGATCAAATGCAGGAAATGACCATATTCATTTAATCAAAAGGGGGGGCCAAAAGTCAGTGCCATTTCCTTTGCAAACGTATGGTGATATTCTCCAAAGTACACACATGCATTATATTACATATTAAATCATATATTATATATAATATAAGAGAGAAGCCTAGCCATAGCCACAGCCATAGCCATTAGCTATAGGCCAGAGGCCAGCCTATATTTCAATTTTGAGAGGTCTTTTTTCTCATTTCTTTTTATGGAAAAGTGGGGTGTGATGATGAATGGCTGATGAGTTTTTGTTTGAGGATGTTTTCCAACCTCTCATTTCCTTTTGGACATAATAATGCAGCTCTCCCTTCATCATCTTCATATATAATTGCATGGATAGAGAAAAAGGAAACTGATGATGGGATATTTTGAGAAGGTACCATCCAGGATAATACATTCACAAATCCACCACTCACTTAACTGTGTGAGGAAAGAATGACGTTTGATGTTAAAGTTGATTCAATGCACTAATTATATTAACATTTTGGTGTACGTGATTAGGATAATCATCATGCCTTTTGTGTCACCAGCGATTCAAAATGGTTCAAACTTCAGAGATTTTGTCTCCTACAAAGAAAATATAGTATATGATTTAAAAGTGTATATTAAAAGCATACAATAAATTAATTAGAAAATTAGCAAACTCAGAGATGAATATAATGTTATGTAAGGCGTGTGTTAGGTCCTATGCTCACTATTGGAACACCAACAACATTCAAATCATCAGTGCAATACTTTATAAAGTTGCTTTTGAAATGGAAGTTTGCCCCTACAAAACCAATATGGAACATCTCAAACAAGTACATATAATTACATAATAGAGTTTCCAGTAAAAAGATGCGAGCTTTTAGACAAAGCACTTTATTAGTACGAGTAGTACTTATCAATTCATTATGATAACTATTTATCTTTATCTGTTTACCATACCGTAGTCTCTCTTATTTCTGTATGAATTTGGTTAACGAATCACGTGTTCTATTCTCCAACGAGTATAGAATTTGGTTAACGATAACTATTTAGTCTTTATCTTTAGTGTTTTCTCTTTACACCGAGGACCACTCTTTGCATTTTTAGATCATAAAGCATCCACAATGTGTGTAACTAATGAATATTTTTTTTTCTAATGGGACTAAGTGTGAATAATATATATTGAACATTAAAAAAACATCCTCCAATCTTTTGAATAGTGTATATTTGATTGATGAGGAAACAAAAATACATACCCAACAAGAAATTAAGAGTAGAAAATTAGTTCATTAGGAAAGGGATTACAAATTGAGCATTAGCTTTTATTATTTGACCCGAAATTCTAAACAATGCATTCAAAAAATAAAAAGAAATAATATATTGTTTGGGTGTCGCTAATACGAGCCAATTTGTTTTCAGAAAAATATTTGGATACTTGACATCTCGTTTTATAGAATTTTCTTTTGAGAATCCATGAGAATATTTAGATAATTATATCTGGAAAGATTTTAGGTATAGGAATATTGCATTATTCTAATCATATATAATTTCAACAATATCTTTTTTTTTTTTTTTTTAACTTACCCTTTATTATGAATCACATATTTAATTATATCAATTTTAAAATAAAATACATAATACATTTATTTAATTGATATATCAAGTTTTCTACTTTTCAATATACCTAAGTAAATTAATTTTATTATCTAGAGAAAAGAAAATTGATTTTAATATAATTGTACTTCAATTCAAGGTGTAAAGGTGTAAATATAGCAACACGACCATAACATGGTGGACTAAGATATTTACCCATTCTCTAGATACTGGAGATCCAAATTCAGGTTCGAATTCCTACATACATTAATTGTACTAAAAAAATTCATATGTAAACTTAGTTATAACTATCTACAGGTTAATTAAATAAAAAGTGAAAAAGAATTACCCTCGACATAATTTAAAAAATTTATAAATTAAAATGACGTAAGAAAGTTGATTCGAAATACCATGTATAAACATCTTAAAATATCCAAATACCTCAAAATATCTAGGGTACGTGTAATCTATAATTTCATAATAGAAATTTTAAACTAGAAATTCTGTGAAATTATATTAATTAAGTAATATATTACATAAATAATAAAAGTAGTAATTATCACTAAATATTTTGTGAAATCTCAAATAATATTAAGAAATTTATTGACATATTAAATTTTGTGTAATTTATACAAATCTGAATTTTATTAGATTCAGAAAATGTAAAAATAAAGAAATATAATCTAGTTCCTTAGGCCATGTTTACTCCAACAAAATAGAATGAGAATGAATGAATAAGAATCAATTTTTTTTTTCATTTGGTGTTTACCAAATTGTTGGAATGAGAATACCCTTTCTCCCTCATGACTGTAACTTTTTATTTAATTGTTTTATACTTTTTTATTTGTTTTTCATTTATACTACTAATAATTTTTCTTTTAGTTCATGTGATATTATTTTAAAATATTTAATTTATATTTTAAAATTTTAATTTAATTTTGTTATTATTAATTAATATCATATTTTTTAAAATAGGATTCATTATAACAATAAAATTTAATAACATTGTAATAAAATTTAATAATATTTTATATCAAAATAATGATGGTTCTAATCCAATAGTACTTTAGTGGAGGTAATTTTATTTTTTTTATTATTATTAATATCAATATTAAATAAATTGTTTTGGTAAAAAAATATTTACTATTAATAATATAGTAATAAAATAAATTAATGTATTTGTGATTAGCTAGAAAGAAAATAGGGGCATACTAGTAATTATCATATATCCGATTTCGATTTCGATTCCAACCAGTTTTAGTAAACAGCACCAAAAGCAGTTATGATTCTGATTTCAAAAAATTTGTGATAAAAATAATCAAACAAATAAAATTATCATTTGGATTGATTTTCATTTCGATTTATTTCCCTTACGATTCATGTTAGGTACAAAGGGTCTTAGTATTATTTTACTATAGAAATAGGAATAAAATATTATTGAAACAACGGCCGTGAGAGTTTTAGGGTAAATAAAAATGAAAATGATGAGAAATGGAGAAAATAAGGAGTGGGGGATTGAAATAGCGACACGTGGAAGAGAGGGGTGAGTCAGAGGGGAGGGGTGGTTGACGTGGCGCTCGGTAAGCGGTGAGTTTGAATTTGCGGTCAAATAATTGTGTGTGAAAGGAAGCAAAGCCGCAGCGGTGTGAATATGACGCGCACTTTCGACATCCCATCCCCACTCGCCACCTGTCCTCTTTAAATTTTTAACGTGCCAAGTTTCTACAGGGTCCCGCAGCAGATTAAAACCCAACGGCTCCATTTTTTTTTCCTCCAATTAAATTAAAATAAAAATCTTTAAAAACCCGTCGCCATCCATCTCCATTCTCAGGGTTCACTGATTCTGTCAGAAGTATGTCTACATCAAGTATCCTACTTTTTAGTCAATACTTTAGTTCTCAACATTTTTTTTCCTAATTTTATCCACAAATATGTTCAACTATCTTGTGCTACATTTATTTCCAAGATTATATGTTGTTTATATGAGCTCCCACGTCATTTTCAAATTTGTCATTTTACCTATTCGTTCATTATATATTTAAGGAAGAAGATCACAGTCAGACCTAATGTGTTAAGAATTGTTTTGAAGATCACGAATCATATGTTAGAGTTTCGGTTACTTATGATAAATATCATCACTTAAATGAGTGTGACAATTCTTTTTAGTGTCTCTTAATTTTTTCAAGTAGGTGTAAACAAATGGACTAATTCTATATTGTAATAGCCGTATTATTTATATGAGCTATCATTGTTAAGAATTGATTGGACCCCATCTGACCTTTTAGATATATGGGCTTAATGATCACTACATTAGAATGTTGGTTAATACTATTGGTAAATATCACTCTCTTTTAAGTGTGACAATTCTTCTTGGTCTCCCTTCCCTACGCCTGTTTCAATTGGGTGGTCAAGTTGGCTAATTCTATATTGTAATATTTTATGAATAATAATGTGGAAGTGTAACATATTAAAATTTGTGTACGTTTACACTTTCGTATTATCGATAAAATGATCGTTTTTTAAAAGATAGACGGTTACCTATGGTTAATTTAACTCTTTATTTTAATGGAAAAAGGAAACAAATTTGAAGTTTCCGTTCCAAAAAATAAGAACACTTATAGATTCGTTGTATTGTTCTTTCTTTAAAAAAAGATCTTGTATTTGTCTCCATCAATTTTGGTAAGACCGAAAGATAAGTTTAAACATATGGTGTTTAAATTGACAAATGGAAGTCAAGATCCCGAGGAATTTAAAGCCTATAGCTTTCGCTACACTAAAATCCACAACTTAATTATATATAAGTTAAATGCAATTCAAATATGTACCATACATTAATAAAACGGTGTGTTTTACTTTACTATAAAGTCCAATAACATGTATAATTGAAATGACACCTTAAGTTATAAAATTGCAAAATTAAACACATCTCTAATATAACGAATCATCTAGCGCACAAATCTTCTAAAACAAGAAAAAAAATCGCACATTTATATTAAAATGGATGAGGACTGGAAGGATAGATATGTAAAGGCTACCAAATCCAACAATGTTGTCATATTGAAATTAAGTTTTGTTGCAAATATATAATGCCATCATTTCTTCATCATCATGCCCCTTTTTGCATTGAAAAGTCTAAAAGCCATATATTGGTGGGAGAGATGGAACATTTAAAATCTAAGATGCAAACATTAAACTTATTATATAGTTTATTATTGTCTCAACCGATTAAAATACATTTATCCGACTAAAAGATCGTGAGTTTAAATCCCTCGATTTTCATACATTGTACTAAGAAAAACACTATAATTTATTATCGCCGCCTTGTAAAATCTAATATTCATCAAGTAAGTTTGGCTTGAGTCTAAGTTAGATATATTTCATTAGACTAATTACATGATCGAAAGTACAACACTATATATTGAAGGGTCATCTAACTGTACTCCAACGAACAATAATGGGATCTACCCCTCACTTTTTTTCTCTGATTCCAAGAGTCAAACACACAATAACTAACCATCAAGGGTTGACTTAGTGATCCAAAACTAAAGCAAATTTTAAAGAATTTAGAAGGAATAAGTTCAAACTATGGTCGTGATCTATCCTAAGATTTAATAATTTATGAGTTTTCTTGACAACCAAATGTAGTCGTCCTACTAGACAGTCGTCCGGTGAGATTAATCGAGATGTGTTCAAGAAGGTCTAGACACGTTCACAAAAAAGAAAAAAAAACCAACACATAACGGAAACACCAACCACTTAACCAACTTGACAGGCTAATGGTAATCTCCTTTAATGCAGCATGATTAGGAAAGTACAGTTTTCAATCGATTTATAAATAGTCTTTAGCGTTTTCTTTGTTAGAGTACTTTGGAAAAAAGTGGGACATCCAAGAAAAATTAACACATGTTTGGTCTGGGTCAAGGATTCGAACTCATTACACATTTTAGTCAAAGATATGTACGTTAACCAATTGTGTTATGCCAGACATATATATGTTGTGAAACAGTACGTAAGAATATCATATCGGCTACGTGAAAGTTAAATCGTTCATTAAATAATTTTAAATTCCATATTATGTTTTTAAGATGTATAAGATTTTTCTTTTCTTTTTCTTTTTCTAAAAAACCATGTTCCATGTGCAAGAAAAACTCGAAGCCATGCATTTGAGTCCACAATAATTTTGATCGAGTGCCACGAAGAGAAGATGCGATATTTTGATTCAATGTATGTGATAATTTTGTTAAGCCACACTTTGAAGGTGCATATGGCCACCAGGGGCCATGGCCCAGCTTCCAAAATAACACTATATATAATATAATTTATCTTACTATTTTGACACTTCATTTTCAATAATTTTCTTACAAATGAATGACAAACATAGGAAAAGAAAACTACAAATATATGGGTGCAAGAAGTTCTCTAGAAAAAGGAAAGAATCACCCAAATAATAATAATAATAATTTTGAGATTACGAATCAATTCCTTTAAACATATTCTGTTCAATTTTTAACGGTTAAAATTAAAGTACTCCAACCAAAAACACTTGAAGTGCTTTTGAGATCAGTTGTTATACCTATCTCTTAAATTATCAGTAAACTCAAAATCTTAAACGGATGGATAAGTAGACTTGAAAACTTGTGATAGTCCAATATTAAATGAGTAAGAAATGACAATACATTCCTATACCCTATTAAATTATTAATCAACCCAAAAGTTCTTTAATTTATAAATACCTCAACAAAAGTTAGACATTTAAGAATATTTTTATCTTGATAGTCTCACGTCCCTCGTAAGAGTAAAGATTATCCCTATAGACCAACATAGGGTCTTCTAAGCATACTTTATCTTTATTCACATGTTTTTTAGAAAAATTCTTCGAAGATCCCTTAACCTAAAATTGCTTTTAAGTCGAACGGACCTCACATTGAAGTTCTTATAGATGAGTTGTTGAAAGTAAAAGTACACTGTGTGTTAGTATAGATAGTCACTATCAATTCTTTTAATTCTCTTTTAACAAAAATCTTAAAATTCCTTCGAATGTAGTATCGATTCATTCATCTACCTTTCATCTTGAATTTAGACGAAATCATGCCAGGGGAAGGGATAATTCCATGAGGAAGGACATTATTCTGAAGAAGTTGATTTGAAAACGATGACTTGCAAATTCCAAAAAAGTTTGAAGTGGGGTTCATGTTTTGTTTTGGAATGAATTGATGAGAGGATAGCACGTGGAAGCAGGTTGGTGAAGAAGTAGGAAAATGGTCAAATTTTGAATCAGTGATTCCCTGAGAAAGGTGCAGATTGCTCAGAATTAGGATCCATTTACCGAAGCCATCGTCTTTCGATGGCCATGGCATCTCAATCTCCACCACACTGTCCCAAAATTAATCAATTGTTCCAATTAAGTGGTACCAATTTGGCTGAAGAATAATAATATTATCCCTACGCCTGCGCCTGGGGCTGCCACGCGTCCATCCTTCTTCATGCAACGTGCTCTTGCTTCACTCATGCCATATGCCACTCTTCTCCCTCTTGAATCCAATTCCATGTGCACCATTCTACTCCTTTCATCTTCCATCTTCGTCTCGGTTTAAGTCGAAAGTGGATAATATTGTTCCGTTTAAAAAAAACCATAAAAACTTAAGTTGATAGGTAATTAGAGTATCTTTAATTAATCATATACTTAACATTCCATTTCTCATTTAGGAATTAGCACAAAACTCAACAAGTGACTATCAATATCAATGTGATTATATAAATTTAAACATAAGACCGTTTACTCTTATTTCATGTAGAATTATTATCCGTCACAAAAACTTAAGATTATAGATTATGTGTATTTCTCATGTTGGCTTAGAAATTAGCAGTTATCAGTATTCATGGGGTTATATCTCAAAACCAATTGGTAATGATAGTAGTAATCTATATGTGTATTATAAAGTTTTTGTTACGTCTCTTATCTTTTCAAGGTGGAATTCTCAATATGTCCCCTCAAGATCGTGACTCTTTTGCTCTTCGATCTTAACCGGATCCTGAGCTTTTGAGCTCTGATACCATATCAATATTCATGGAGCTACAACTCAAAATCAATTAACAACTAAAAGAATAATCCATGTTTATTATAAACTTTTTGTTAGGTCTCTTATCCTTTTAATGTAGGATCCTCAGCTCAATAGTAGTTAGCACAAAATTCAACAAATAATTGTCTCCTTTACTTGTGGGTTTGAAAATTAGCACAAAATTCCACAAGTACCGAGGCCTTTTATTATGAAATCACATGAAGTATATCAATATTCATGGGGTTCCATCTCAAAACCAATTAACTTTGAGATGAATTCCATGAGTATTAATATGGTATCAAAGTCCAACAATCTCAAACAAACATCCGATCCAAAAGCAACGATGTTGAGAGGACATGTTAAGAGTCCCACATTGAAAAAATGGATAAAGGACCTAGCAAAAGTTTATAACAGACAAAAACTACTCTCAGTAGATTTTGAGATGAAATCTCATGAACTTTTAAGATAGATAAGTTAGGATATATGTAACAATTATCCATATTTTAGAGAGATTCTCCAGGTGGGAAATTTTGTTTGGGTTTGTAAAGGAAATTGGGACACATGAAGGACATGAAGGGAAGGGGAGGGGCGTGATGCGAGACACAAGGGAGTGAGGGGAATCACATGGAGTGGGGCATGCGTGAGGCGCCCATTGGGCGACGGTTACTGCAGCTCATGGCTCACTGATGCGCCTCCTGCCCATTTGCAATTAATTTTGGCAGGTGTGAGCTCAGTTGGATGACATATGCAAATTGCAAAACCCCCCTTTCTCCTTTCTCCATTCTACACGTGTGGGCTCTACAAACTCAACTGTCCTAATAATTCCAATACTCTCCATTAAACTTTTATAATAACTAGATCATTCCACACACCAAAATATCCGCTCTTCGATATCGAGGAGGAATCTTATTTTTCTCGAATCAAGATTTAAACGAGATTAAGATTTATGAGCTAAAAAAGAACTACCTTTGACTACTTTTTTCATTGACAATTGGTTTTAAGATGAAACTCAATGAATATTGATAGTTTTATATAATATTTGAATGACTCGGATAAATCTAAATCATATCATTTACGAATAAGGAAACTCCTACATTGCTGACCAAATTATAATAGGAGGGTTTATACATTTTTTTTTTCTCTTTTATGAGTTGTAAGGCTAAATCATTTTTCTAATTTGTAGTGTAATGTTGGGGGCAAAAATAAGACTTTGTGAGATATGGTTGAGCTTCTAAGCTCATCTACGACCAAGTCCCTAAGCTCATACACGACTGAGCTCCTACGCTCCTCTACCGTCGAGCTTCTCCAGCTCGCTATAAAAAAGCTCTCGTCGATTTTCGACACTTGACAGAAATCTGCATCAACATGTAATATGATCGAATAAAAGTGGCAAACTACAAATTTGAGGGCAATGTTTTTGCAACTTGATGCAAAATATTTTGAGTGAAAAACATAAAATACTAGGATCTTTTAATGGAGTAAGGAATTAAGCATGGGAATTCTGATTTTATAAAAACTTGTAACAAAAAGTGACAAAATAGAAGGCAGAAGGGGACATGGATCCACATTTAAAGGGTTTACTTTCTCAAGCTACTATACATATAATGTTAAACGGATTGCAATCAATAAGGGGAGCTAGTTGTTGTTTGTCCTAATGTACTCTACCCAACATTGTACATATCTACATGCATTTACTTTACTTCAAACCAACCAACATATAAACACTCAAATTTTCCTCTTTCCTACTCTGCCACATCTACAAACTTCATTATTTTAAACCACATACAGATAGATATATATGTAAAGTATAAATGTGTATGCGTAATCGTATAACTGTATCTCGTTTGATTGAATATTGTGTGCATAAATAAGCAATACTCTCTCTGTCGTCTAAATTGTCTTTCTTTGTTTTTGAGATGTGTAACCATTTCCGACTAGTTTCTTAATATCTAAATGAATTGAGACGGTTAGGTTCTTCGTACTTCTTTGGCAATACTCGTTATGAGAATTAGGATAATAATTTGAGAACCTGTCTATTCTTATTCTCGTGTGCTCTTTTTTAGGTTATACCAATTCTTAGGTATGTCCATCTTTTTTATTTATTTTTGTTGAGATACTCATGAATGAATTAAATTTACTCAATCCATCAGCTTAAGCTTTTGGGTTGAGGGGTGATTTATTCATCCTCAAGACTTTTTATTGTATATTTATGTTGTAGGTGATCCTATGTCAACAATTTAAAATTGATTTTGATTTCAAATTTAGTCTCAATAATTTGGTCCTAGCTTCAATTTGATCTCGATAGTTTTAAGATTCAATTTGATTTCTATAGATTAGTCTATCTTCCTATATTATCGTTCCTCTCATTACCATATTATTGAAGGTTAGAGTTAAATAAAAACTAAAAGGAGTTTGTGGACTTTTCGAGGGAGTAAAAGACAATTTAGGGACGACTCGTGTGAAGTTTAACGAAGTCATACGAACCAAATTTTACTGAAATTATGTCCGTATCATAGGAGCCAAATTTTTTAGTTAACCAAAGTTTTACTTGAAATGTGTAAACATGGTCTTATTTTGATTTAGCTCATCTTATGTAGTTGGATATTTCAAGTTGAAGGCCCATTGAAGTTAAAAAGAAAGAGCAAAGATCTATCAAGTATACTTAAATTTGGGTCTAAACTACAAAAAAAAAAAATATATATATATATATATATATATATATAATGGGGCTTTTGGGTCAAATAAACTTTTGTATTGGGGCTTTTCACCTCAAGTACTTGAATTACAAAGACAAATTTGGAGAAAGTACAAGGACTCGAGTGGAAATTATTTCAAAAGTAACAAAAACAATATATAATAGATGGACAAGAATGAAAAATATAAATATTTTTTCCCCATATAAAAAGATATATATGGTACAATAATACCATCAACCCCTGAATGGGCCAGTGCCTATGTGGCTTGTGTAATAGCTCCAAGATTTTTTAGCCTCGCGATCGTCTAGCAAGGTAAGTAAAATAGCCTGCATCAAGTCAATTATTTGAAACATCAGCGATGCTCTCGATACTTTTAAAAAGTGATTATTCTGTCGTTTTATTTTTATTTTTATCTCATCTTTATCAAGGCGTCATTTAGAGATCAAACACATTAAAAATATCAAGATTGAACATGGAAGAGATATAATAATTTCAATTTTTTTAAAATTGAGTATCACGATATAATTTTGTTAATCAGAGCAATTAAATAGAGGGAGCTTAATTATTCCAAATAATAATAATAATTATTATTATTTACAATAATGAAATAGTTTACCCAGTAAAGGGGAAGCTTCGCATCACTTGGAAGATTTTCCTTCATGGTCATGTGTTCAAGATCGTTTAAATGGCCAACAGCCTTTTCCCAGCTTTCATTCGTTCCCTGTATTAAAATTAATGCACAATAAAAATATCGACAGTAAGAATAAAGCAAACATTTTTTTTTTATTTACATTCTACTAGTATTTTTACTATATAATGCAAACATCAATAAGTTTAGCTTTATATTACTGTTGTGCCCTTCAATTTTATGAACATAGTAATAAAAATATCTAACATGTTAACCAATATTTCATTCCAAATACGCAATATTCATTCTGCAAATATAATATCGAACCAATCCAGAAATTATTTCATTTATAATTTTAAAGAGCATGCATCTATACTATACTGAGAAATTATAAAAGTTACACTCTAATATATTTTCTAAAATTATTTTTTTAAGACTAGTTGCAATTTTGACGTAATATACAAAAAAAATTACAAAATATAGAACCTAAAAAATGTGCAAATAAAGAAAAACGTTAAAACATATCAATGATAGAATTAACCAATAATTACATTTAATAAAGGTATATATTGATTATTATAGTTAATCAAGGTACATAATTGAATATAGGTTAATCATTGTAAGAGTGTGTTAGAGAGATGGTAGCATGAGTAATTTTGAAAAAATAAATTTAAGTATAATTGATTTTTCAAGACTCACAAATCGAGTGATACCTTAAAAATTAATTTAAAGTGATTTCAAACTTTCCTAAACTCAATTTTTTAATTTGTCAAACAGGATTCGTGAGAAGGGAAGTGATTTTGAGAACGTCAAAACCACCCCAAACACACCCTAGGTATTTAGTGCCACATATAATTAACGCTTTTTATTTATAGAAAAATATTTTTATAAATATTTAAAAAAAAGCTATGCTACCCATTAAAATATTCTTTTTATCATTATTGTGGAGGTTGATTTCTACTAAATTCTACCTCTCACTTAATCTCATATTAAGTTGTTAAGTATAGTAATTATTTAAAAGAGCAAAGGAAAAAACTTTAGATACGGATGACTGTAAATAAAATATTATTTAGATAAAATATTTTTCCGAACAATTAAGAAGTGATGATAAATATAACAAAAATTAAAATACTCATAAAATCTTAATTGAAAGTTGATCACTTATTAACATATAGATGTTAATAATTATGGATATTGAATACTTTGGTTAATCATCCCTTCATTTTTTTTTAGAATAAATCATCCCTTCATTTTAATTCATGGTTATCACCTGAAAATAAACATATTCAACTACTAAATTTAGTCAGTTATTTACAAATACTTTAAAAATGAAAGGTTAAAAATCACAGGTAACTCTCATTAAAGTAACGGTTTAGTCTGTGAATTTTAATTTATAACGATTTGGTCATTGTAATTTCAATTTGATAATAATTTAGTTTTAAAATTTAATATATAACTATAACTATTTAATCTCTTTAGTTTAAAGTGTGTAACAATTTAGTTCTTATCGTTAAATTTTTTGTTAAAATTTCTTATATATGTAGTTTGATAAATTTGTCAGACCAAATGTATTTATAAATTGCAAAAACTAAATCATTATATAATAAAAATTGACTCAGTAAGACGAATAAATCTGATAGAGATGAAATGTATTTTTTAACAAAAATAAAATTATCCATTAAAATTTTGCAGAAAATAAAATAGCTACATATATTCTAAATTCTAATCCAACTTTGAGTATTTTCTCAAATTGTTATATAAAATTTCAATTTTAAACTTTGAACGCGTTAAGTTCAATGAAATGATTAATTTTCTAATTTTAACCAGAGAAAAGAATCTAACCTTAACTAAAGTATAAATATAAATATAAATATATATATATATATATATATATATATATATATATATATTGATCTAAAAAGAGAAAGAAAGGAAGAAAAAAGTGAGTGTAAAAATACCCGGTGGATGAGAAATTCGACGAGCGCTAAGGCAGCATCATATCGAGTCTGGGGATTATCCCATTTGTATTCTTCGTACACGCGCATCATTATATTCTCTGCCTCAACACAATTCTCTGCCATCAATTTTTGCAGCGCTTCTTTCTGCCCACTCACAACCAAAAAAATCATAACTCAAAAACCATTTCTTTTCTATATCCACAATTATCTTTTAAAATCCACTTCAAAACTTATTCAATCGCATATTACCAAACCTTCTTTCGATTTATCGCCGTCAAATGCTCCGCCGGCGCCGCCCAGCCGTCGGTGCCCACAGTGAAGCACAGCAGCGTCTTCAACGCCGTTGTAGTGTTCGGAAGAGGAAATCCTCCGCTCCGATCAGAACCGGACCGTCGCGGCCTCGTCACCCGCCCGCACCGTATTATTGTCTCAACCCGATTCAACCGGTTCCGGTGTTTCGGGTTCGATTGAATCGGAGAGACGTTGCGGAACGCCGCCAACGGGAGGGGCGGCGTCGGGGCGATTCCGCGGCGGAGGAAGACGGCCAAGGAGTCAGTAATCATGGAATTAGGGCAAATGGTCGAATTTTGTGTTGGTTATTTTGGTGGCAAATGCCAAATAGGCACGGCTTTAAAATAAAGGTAATTTACTTCAAAGAAGAGTAAAGTTTGCTCCGCCGTGCCCACCGCGCAGCCCATTAATTTACGTTTTTACTCTTTATTTGAATTTTTAAAAGTTTTTTTTTAATAACTTGGGAGGTGATATTAGCCTATTTTGAACTCTATGAAATTTTGTAAACACGAATTTAATTCAGCAGTAATTGGTCTTTGATCATAATTTCGAATCTCTTATTATATTTAAAAAAAGTTGGCAAAATTTTTAATACCAACTTCTATGGTTTATACCTTGCTACATTATCACTTAATTTATTATTTTATTAGGTGAGTTTCACGTTAATTTTAAACTATATTTTATTAGATGAGATCTATTTAATTGGTCTCCATTAGATTTCAATTCAATAATAAGAAGGTATAATGTCTTAGCTATTAAGTTGATTGTTGTTGGATTAACAGTAACATCAATCTCAGAAAAAATTTCAATCAAAATTGCAATGTTACGTAAAATACTTAGCTAGCTAGGGGCATAATTTTGGTGCTTTGGAATGGTACTTGTTCGTTGCAAGAATTATCGAACATCACACTAAATTAAAAGAAATGTTCCTCCTGTGGTCAACAAACGTAAAGACACATTCAACAACACAAATATAACTTCACAAGGAAATACAATTCTATTTTTGAATATTGTGAATAAATTTAGGGTTTAAGAAAAATTAGGAGGGAGTAATTTTTGATAACCGAGAAAATTATTAAGTTTTATTGAATACTTAACTACACAACCTAAGAACTTACTGACTAAGATCTATTCAATAATCTACTTTATTTATATTTATATTAATAAAAAGGTACATCACAAATTTGATCTCTGAATTCTAAACTCGTCATATTTATTTACTTGTATTTCACAAAGTTCTTGATTTGATCCGTGAACTTTGTCTAAGCATTTTATTTAAAAAAAAAAAAAAAGTAAAGGGAACTTTTGCTGATGATCCGTGGTCCAAAAACGTAAAGGCACATTCAACCACACAAATATACCACTACAAAGGAAATACAATTGCAATTTTGAATAGTGAATTTAGGGTTTACAAAAATTGAAAGAATGAAGTTTGCACTGCCCAATTCTCCAATATCACATTTTTTGTATTAAAATAATACGTTTATACTAATTAAATATAAATAAAAATTCAATCTTTCCCTTGAATATTGACTTGTACTTCTCAAAAGGAAAATAATGATAATGATAAATCACAAATAAATAAATAACTTTGAATGGAAAATCTCAACCGAATTCAAATCCCATAATCTAACCATAAAAAGTATATAGCATAGTTCAACTGTAATTGACATTGTCATCTACCCCATACATATATTTAAAATAAACAAATGGCTTTGATTCGTGTAACAAAAATAAACGGATTCGATCTGTCAAATATTCTTTAATGAGAATTCAAATTCATATGCGGATTCTTTCCGTTAAAAAGAAAAAGAAAATTCACTACAATTCCAGAACATGTTTTGGAACTGTTAAAGGAAATATTCGTCTCTTTATTTCTTTTTTCCCAACAACCTTATAATTTATGTTATGTTGCTTTTTACGAGCGTTCACATCATATGGTATCTTAAATTCTCAATGAGAGCTTGTTGGATAGTTTATTCTTAGAGTGCTATCTATTTCTAAATAAAAATTAAAGCCTTTCCTATATGCACTTATAATTAGCAATTTCCCATTTAGAAATTTAAAACAATATAATAACAACAACAAAACCCTAAATCTATTTTTAGCTATTTTATTATTTTTGGTTTTCTTTGGTCTTTAATTAGGCTTATAAACACTATTTTGTATTTTCCAGTGCAACGTTTGAACTTGATTTTCAATGATTTTGATTTTCAAGAATTGATTATGTGGGACTTAGCTAGTGGATATCTATAACTCGGATTCCTTAAAGATAGGTGGTACCACAAAGTCACAAGTACTTGTCAGTGTGATATTCTCTAGGGGACCATTCTAAAGTCCTATTAGAAAGAAATGTTTTAATTCTCGATATTGATGAAAATTTTTAGATCTCAATTTTATGAAAATTTCGATGAAAATATCAATAAAATATCAATATCGATATATATATATATATATATATATATATATAATTCATAAAAAATATTTAAATTACCAAATTGATATTTCACCATTTCTAAATAAGTTAAAAATTATTAATATTAAGCTTGTTGGAGAAATATGTAGAAAAACTAAGGAAACATAAAAATTAAACCAATCCAATCCGAGCCCAACAGTAGCGTTGTTTCTTAAGACAATTTTGTTTCCTTTATGGTACTCAAAGTTTCCTCAACAATTATCTCCTATGATAGGATGGATTACCAACCTATGAGTACAACATTTCAATCACAAGACTCAGCGAACACCCGAACTTAAGTAATCGTAGAAAAGAATTTTGACGGAATATTTTCTATATTTCAAAATTGAAAAGAGCCACATATTTATAGGCTATTTGTCGACATTCAAATAGTCACATTTTTCATATAAAGTTGTGTCTTTTGATAAAAAGACATAAAGGGGCGATTCACTCCTTATATCGATGTTGAACTCATTAACATAGGAAAAATGTCCAAGATATTTAATTACCTTGATTAAAAACTATCAATATTCTTTGTTGTTACTTAAATTTTTCTTCGTTTCCTTTCTCTACCATTTTACTCAATTGGTATATAATCTTATTGGCGTTGTATTTCTCTATCTTGTTTTCATTTTCTTAGTCAATATATTTGCTTCTTATCTATTGCTTATATGTTTCACATGCTTGATCGTATATCGTTATTATTTCTAAAATAGAGGGAGAAACTCTCGGAACAATATAGGACTCATTTTGTAATTTTTTTTGTTCTTCATTTTTAACTTTTAAGAAATATTATGTCAATTATTACTAAGATATGCTTATTTTGGCATAAGCATTTGGTAATTGTTTATGTTTCTTACGAGAAATAACAAAATCAAGTTTTTTTTCTTCTTATTCTTGTTTCCATTTTTCTTTTTCTAAAACATAAATAAAATCATCCTTGGCTTATAAAATGTATAAAGAATATTAAAAAGTAAATCTAACATAAAAATTTAGAATATTTAATTTAAAAATTAATTTTCATACAAAATAAAGTTACTATTTAAAAATTTATTTACGATGCTTGATGTTAATAAAATTTTAATTAACATCAAGCATCGTAAATAAATCATTATTCTTACGATTTTGAAATGTTAAACACCGACAAAATGGGAAACTAACGTTTAAGGAGAAAATTTAGACCGGTTTGATAACCATTTTATAGTTTTTATAAACATTTTCAAATTTAGGCCAAATCTTGAACCCATAAAAATAAATTTAAAAAATTTGTTTTTGTTTTGAAATTTAACAAAGAATTCAAAAAAAAAATATTTATATATATATATATATATATATATATATATATATATATATATATATTTTCAAGAGAATAGGTGAAAAGCTTACCAATGAAATTGTAGGGGTTTGGTTACTCTGATTTCCCTTCATGGCTTGGGGAATAGTTGATTTTAGTTTATTTTAATTAATGAAGTTAATTTGATTTTCAAATAATAATAATAATAGAT
>NW_019104502.1:1813971-1846773 GCF_001995035.1 Momordica charantia | reverse complement strand
AAAAAAAAAAAAAACTAATAATAACAAATAAATAATTGTTCAATTAGGTAGTACTGTATATTGAAAGCATCAAAAGCACAAGTAAATAGTAACAAAATTGGCTGAAAATTGAAGATGGGTTTTGAGAGAGATCGATGGGTTTCGCAAGGCTGGAAATTGAATAAGGGTTTGAGGGAAATTTTTAGGCTTTCTCCGTGTTTGAGCAATGTAGGGCCTCTTTGGGCTTTTTGGGCTTCCAAGGCAAAACTCACTTTTTTAACATGTGGGCCTGCTATATTTGTAAAATCTAAATGTGGATGTTATATCTGTAATTTTGCTTAATTTTTTTGCTATGATTGCAAGTGCCCTAAAAATTACATCTTTTCCAACAAATCAACATGGACAAAACTCCCCTTTAGGAGAAAGTTTTTCTTGAATTCATGCGTGGTCAAGTAACATATAAATGAAAGTGGATTTTTTAATTTTGTATAATTACTATGTAATCCACTCGTCCATATGCTACGGGACCATATAGGAATTCAGGAAAAGATTCTTGAAGCTTCAGGGAAGGAAGTTTTTTTCCCATCAATAATGCAAACACAATTTGCATAGTAATTCAAATGGTATTATAATATTGCAAAAGAGAGAACCAAGAAACCTTGTAAAGGCAAGGTCTTGCATGAGATAATTCAGATTTTGGGAAGTTGCCTTCCCTCTCTACAAATTCTTGAGACACTTGCTTCTACGTTCTGTTTTGTTATTTTTTTTTTTCAAAATCTAAATTATGAAAACTTTAAAAAAATAATTATGAAAACTTTAGCTAATTTGAAAAGCAATATATTTTATCAAAAAGGAAAAACCAAAAAACAATGTTATTAATAAAATAACCTTAATAGAAACAATGGTTGATAATTGTGAGTTGTTATCTGCTTTTGCTGCACTAAGCTTAACAGAGACTTCCATGGGTCTTGTTTAGCATTTGAGTACTGTGTCTCCCTTGAATGTGCAATATTTTTGCAATGAGCTAGAAACTTGGGGCGGCCCGATGGAGACACCGGGGGAGCCATTGGCGATCCGAGGGAAGGGTGACTTGCTAAGGTCGAACCGGAGCCATGAAGCCATTCGTAGGAAGGTAGAGGGAGGTGCATACAAGGGGAAGTTTGGGTGGTGAGCCACCATGAAACATAGCAATGGATTCCATGGATATGATGGTTTAAGCAATATTGAACAAGATATGCTCTTGATCTTTGGCAAGAGTACTGACGTTTGAGATTATTATATAATAGTGTATGTAAAAAGAGAGTATTAAAAAGTAACAAATTAGGCCTAGATCAAGTAAATAACTATTCTTATCGTACCAAAAAAGTACGTTGAAATCTCACTCTTACTCCTTCTCGTAACGTCCGTGTCTGTGTCTCTTATTTCTCGTTTCTAAAATAGAGTTGATTCATTTAGTCTTCTTTCTCGATACGTTTCTCACATACTTTGGGATGAATATATGGTGTGCTTTCTTCTAAAAAAAGATCATATTTAATGTTTCTTGATTCTTCTTTTTTAGTAAAAGAAAAATAAAACTATTTTTGGTAATTATTGTTATATATCCAATGAATCAATTAAATTTATCCAACTCATCAGTTTAAGTTTTTGGGGTTGAGTGGTAGTTTATCCATTCTTAACATGGTATTAGAGCGAGACATTTTGTGTTTGAACTAAATTATTTCTTCTTTCTTATTGATCTCTACCATTTTAAATTAAAATAAACTAAAATTTTTATTTGAAAATTATTTATTTAATTAAATATTTATAAATTGTTGCCTTTTATTTAGGTTAAAAAACACATTTGGTCCCTCTACTTTCACTAAAGTAACAAATTAGTCCATGAACTTTAGTTTATAACGATTTAGTCCATATACAGTCACTAAAGTAACAATTTAGTCCCTATAGTTTAAAATTTGTAACAATTTAGTCCTTATTGTAAAATTTTTTTATTAAAATTAAGTGTCAAATTTTATTATATAACAATTTAATCTTTCTACTTATAAACATATTTGGTTTCTTTTTAGTTTATCTATCTATAAATATAAGAAATTTAACAAAAAAAAGTTTCACGATAAGGACTAAATCGTTACCAGCTTTAAATTACAATGACTAGATTGTTATATATTCAAGTTCATGGACTAAATTATTACCAATCTGAAAGTACAGGACTAAATCGTTACAAACAAAAGTACAGGGACCAAAAGTGTTTTTTAACCTTTTATTTATGCTTTTACATATTTATTATGCATGTCAATATGATATAACAATGCTTTTATTTATGTTTTGAAAAAAATACTAGAAATAGTAACAAGAAAAAAAAAAACTTTATTATGTTGTTTTCAAAATTTCTACAGAATTTTTTAACACTGAGAAGCGAAAAATATAAATAATTATCAAATACTTATGTTTCTGAAAATGATAAACAAAAAATTTGGCCGAAATCGAACATTATTAAAGGGTCTTAAATGTTAAATTCCCTGACCAAAGAGAAGGCAAGGTTAAAGAAGAAAGTGTGATGCATGCTGTGTTTCACATTCCTTCAACAAATGATGAAAAGAAAAAGGCAAATATGGGTAACTGTGGAATCATACCGTAGAGCTTCACAAGGATGTTACACTGAAAGAGAGAGCATCTTTTAAAGTGAACAAAAAAATTGGGTGTGGTTCAGTTTTGGATTTGACAAAATTGCATTAAAATATTCATCCTCGACCAAAAAGTTGAAAATCAAATACCCAACCGAGTTTCTCATCGAAATTTTCAGTCATTGAAACATTCCTTCTTATTTCAGATTTTTTTTTTTTTTCATTTCTTGGAGTCGAAACTCTCTCAACTCCATCTATTATCAGATTTTGTTTTTAGTTTACATTTTGTAGTTTTATTAACCGAGAAACATTCCATACATGTAAGTGAACTATGTTCTCTTTATTGGTTTTCATGAATGCATCATCTTTATTCCTGATAAAGCACAGAGTACACACACCAAAACAATGGAAAATAGAGAAAGTTCAAGAGCTTCCCAAAGACGTAATAATTTCAAGCTTTACTCAACAATGGAACGGAGTTCTACTTTCCATTTTTAGCTTCACAGCATCGTAAACAGCCATATGCTTTGATATAGTAACAACCACCACTAACAAAAAGAAAAGGAGTTGAGGGCACAACTTCTTGATCAGTTCTTTTCAACTAGATTTCATCAGCAAGATTTTCTTGGGCACAGACCTCGACCAATCTCACAAGATAAGCATCCAACCTTGTCATATTTAGTTGCCAAAGAAATTTGTAGGTGGTCGCCATGTTTAGTCATTCCAACTCCTCTTTACTTTCGGTACTTTTGACTTACTTTTTAATGAAATGATCAAACCAGAAAACTGTATATCAACGATAAACCGACCCTTGCTACAATATTCTACTACACTAGGGTGGGTGCCATTTTTTTTTCCTTAGAATATGATCACAAATACGGAGTAGGGATTCAAACCTATTTGTTTTTGGAGGAAGGTGTCTTCCTTGTATCCCACGAGAATGATATATAGAAGCACTTCCTATGGTTATCTGGCTTGTGATTTCTTTTTCCTTACCAAAACAAAATAAAATAAATTCCAACACCAAGACAGATGGAAAATAATTAAATAGAATAAGCACCAACAGTTGTGTATAACGTTGGCAGTACCCTTTTTCACAGAGGACAGAGGCATTTATCTTTTTCTTATCTTGCTTTGCCTCTCTTTGCTTAATAGTGGTGTTCTTGAGTTTGGTTGTCTCTTGCTTTCCCCCTCTGCAATTTCATTATCAGTGTAAATAACATCCTTAGGTTGAAAACGAATCAAAATGACCAGTGAACAAAATGGCAAAAGAACTCTGGGGACTGATCAGAATGCACACTTCACATTTCAGAGATCTCATGCCTTAGTGAAGGTAATATGCGTACCAGTCAATAGAAATGTGCCCGAACTCACTCCATAATTGCCTCTGTTCCAGCCGATTAACTCTGGAAGTGACTTGAGATTCGATTTAATTCGTATTATGTGGCAGGCTTAACAGCATGCTTCCAGTTCTTTCTTCAACCGCCTTCTCTTTCGTTTCCGACATTAGGCTTGAAGTGACAGGCACCAAGGATCTTATATCCCCATACAGTTTCAGATATCTCATCTTGGGGCAAACTCAACCCTTGACTCTTGATTAAGCTATGCAATTCAGAGTACAACTTTGGATCTTGTAGCTTGATATACTCTCGCAATACATTCTCGTGATCTGGGACCCAATTCCGAGGGAGGGGAGTGTAATCACAAGAGGGAATCATAGACATGCGAGAGAACTGCACACCTTCAATTGCATCGACAAGTCCCATTCTCAGAAGATCAGAATACTCGGGTGCTGCATTGTTACTGCTCTCTATCAATGGACGGCTTAAATTCCGCGAGGCTATCCTATACACCTTGGCTCGAGATTTTAGTCGATACCTAGCAGCATACAGTTTAGCCAATGAACTCCGTATAACATAAGCACAAAACCCAACAATTTTCTTCCGATTATCAGCATATTGGTACCAATCAGCCATTGTCTCAAGGAATTTATTCATCTGAGAATTTGTATGAGCTTGACTTGAATATAGCATTGGATTGCAAGGTAGAGGCTCAGGATCTCTATCTCCTTTAACGAGTTCAACCCGCCTGAACTTACGAATACATTGCTGCAAGCTAGCAGTAACCGAAAGCAAAGTTCCAACACACTTTTGGCTCACAATAGTACCTCCAGAGGAGGTATATCGAAGTGTAGGGTGTATTATTCTACGGCAAATCATATGGTCCAAGAAAAGAATTCCTCTGCTAATATGTTCAATCTCTATTTTTGAATTATCCAGCCTTATCCCAAATTTACTCTCACAAAACTCGATGATTTCCTTTCTAATTCTCACTGCATCCTCCCTAGGCCCTCGAATGCCCACCAAGAAATGGCCTCCATGTCGTATGTAATCCATTTTTCTAGTTTTTTCCTTACCACTAGCTGGAACAAACTCCGGCCAAGCTGGGTTATGGCAGCCATCTTTAATGGAGTCTCTCCAGATGGAATCAAGCTTGGACGGCCTAAAATACTGAACTATCTTATCTTCCATTACAAGATCCAATTCATTAAGACATATATTAGCGAGTAAAGGACTCAAAATTCCACAGTAGCCATAAGAAGGTACCTTGGCAGCTTCTTCTGGTGCGAAATTGAAGAATGTTCTTAACCAATATGGATCAGGTTTGGGTTCATTCTCATTGAGTATCTTCTTCTTCTTCGTAGCCCCTTTTCTTTTCTTCTTTTTCATCTCCTCATAATCTTCAACTCGAGGCCGACTATGCCTCGGTGATTGGAGCGCGGACTTGACTAAACGCAAAATCTTTTTGTCCTTGACAGCCTTCTCTAAGGAACCCATCACCACATTTTCATCAACATGACTGAAAATCTCACTCAAATCGGCTTTTAAGAACCAGAGGTACCCAGCGAAGTTGCTTCGAATGGTTCGAATGAAAGAATGGGCATTCCGGCCCGGCCGAAACGCGTGCGATTTCGGCGAGAATCGAGCCTCGAAAACAGGTTCTAATATATTCAGTAACACCTCCTGAACAATCCTGTCCTGAAAGCAGGGCTCATCGGACTCGAGCATCGCTTGGAGCTTGCGCTTGGAAATGAGATTGGTCCGAGATTTATCATTAGGGCTTCGAATTAACTGATAAGCCTTCCTGTTCCACGAAAATTTCCCATTAATTACAGCGTTGCGAAGAGAAAGTAGGTCGCGGAGAACATGAGAATGAATGGCGTTGCGAGGGGGGAAAGTTCCGGTCACATCCGCACATGATCGCTGATACGCCAATACCCATAAATCGAATTTGGAAAGAAAGCTCGAAAGATCGGAGAATGAACTATTGGGAAGAGAAGCGAAGGTTTTCGCCCATAAAGACGAGCAGATTTCAATTGGGTCTTCTTTGAGGTAAGAGTAGGGATCCTGGTCGTTGAGATTGGGAAGATTTTGGAACTGAACAGTAATCGAGGGACGCCGTGGTGGATGCGCGGCGGCGGAAGAGCTGAAGCGGGCAAGAGAGAGGGATGCTGCGAAGGTTCGGCGGTTGCACTGAAGGTGTTTGATGGTTGTTCTGAATGACATTTTTCATTAAACTTCATATCCGGTTGCTAATTCCTCATTTCCCGCTTCCGCCATTGAAGCCAACATAAGCAAGCTTCAATAAGGAAGCTTATGAGCCGAAACTCGGCTGTTTGATAGTGAAATCTCCGAAGCTTCTCTTCCTGTGGCGGAGCAATTGCGGGTCGCCGACAGATTTCGACGGTAGAAAATATCCGAAGCTTCAACTTTAT
This sequence comes from Momordica charantia, assembly GCF_001995035.1. Next base: position 1,840,398 of record NW_019104502.1, on the reverse strand, counting down.
GTAATCAGTTGCGAAATTTCTCTTTTATTTTATTTACTAATTTTAATTTTTTGGCTAAATTATATACCAAAATACCTTTTGCCCCTAGAGTGTGTATTTTGTTTCAAATTTACCCAACGTTTAAAATGTTTCAATATTATATAGAAATATTGATGACAATATACATATCGATATCATAGATGTTTTTGAAAAAATAGCTATAAAAAAACACACCCGACAAATATTTAAATTAACAAATAAGTATTTATTTTTTAAAATTAATTAATTTTTTATTAAATTTTTAATAGATATTTTTTATATTTTGTTGGTTTTTTTGGATATTGTAAAAATGTCATTGTATCATTTGTGTCGACGTAAACCATTATGGATGACTCATTGATCCAAATGGGCTAGGGTTAATTAAGAGGTAATGGGTTAAAATTCATGATGGCCACCTACCATAGAATTAGTAATTGGTTTTCCGACATCAAATGTTGTAGGATCAGACAGTTGTCCTGTGAAATTAGTTGAGATCCGCATAAGCTGACTCGGACACTCACAGATATATAAAAAAGAAAAAATTATGTTCGATGCCAAACTTAATAAATATATGTAAATGTTTGTGGAAATACTATATATTGATGTAAATACCTTCATTTCTACCTCATAAAAAATTTTACTATTTTGATGAAAATTGGTGAGATTGGTTATTTTGAACTAAATTAAAAATATTGAGTATATAATTTAACATTTTTAACCTAGATCAAATATAATTTTAATTTTAATTTGATCTTGATTCAGTTTCTCTCCTATACTTTCAAATTACTTTCATCTTTAAATTATTTTAACTATTTATCTTCTTAAAATGCTATATTTTCAATTCAAATATCTGTGCGTTAAAAAAAAAACGGCTTTGAAATATTAAAATAGATTAGAAGCAAATAAGTAACTATCAATCTTTTTAAAATTAAAGCAGATAATTATCAGTTAAATAGATTACTTAAATTGCACTTATTCTTTTGATTAAGTGCTCCACCAACCCCAAAATATCATTAAGTGGAAGAATAACGAATGTGGTATAAATGGCAAAAATTAAATCATCATTTCAACTATGTAAAAAAATAACAATAAATCAACTGATCATTGTTATAGAACAAAATATAAGCAAATGTTTAAATTTTTAATTTTAAATCTAAATTTAAATAGAGAGAGAACATTGGGAACCACACTTATTAAGCTCGAATTTCGAATTATATTTCAAAAAATAGAAACCAGTTATAAAATAATTAGTTGCGATTTATAATTCAATATAGATACGAATTCTGACGCTAAATTATTTATAAGATTATGGCCTAGAAAAAAATATGCCCTACACTTCGTTTTTTATTTTTTATTTAGCAAAAGCTTACATTTCATTTTCATACTTAAATATAAAACGCGTTGTGTAACAAAAGAACATTTATGTCAGACAAAAAAAAAACTAGGGAAAATAATTAATATTCTATCAGGTATATAGCTGTTATTTTTAAATTTTATTAAATTAAACCATGAATTTAAATAAGTAGTAACATTTGAGTGATATGTGTATGTATTTAAATTTATGAATAAAATAAAATTTTAATGGTACATCAGACAACTTAATTGAGAAATTTTAATATCCTAAAATAAAATAAAAAATTTCAAAAGATTAGGAATCTAATTAAAAACTACCTAAAAATGAGGCGTTTAACCTAAAAACTAGTACAGATATGGTGGAAAAATGATATGAATGAACAAAGATCATTAACTTATTTATTTAACTAATTTAATTAATGAAATCGAATAGAATTAAATGAAATCGAATACAATTTAAAAGATTATCCACAGCGTAATCGAATCGTCGTTCGGAGTGAAAAGAAAGCGGCAACCACAGCGAAACCAGCGTCCCAACAGCAACAACCGCTGAGAGAAGAGAGAAATTCGGAGAGAGCTCTGAGAGAGAGTATTCTGATTCTGGAAGCGTAAGGCTTCCTCTGAATCTTCAGCTCAATCCTTGTGTTTGGATCTGCTCTTCTCTCAATCTGCCTGTTTTGGATCCTCATGATTGGATCCTTGTGATCATTCTCTCTCGCATTCTATATCTGATGTCTTGAGAGTGACGCTGCATCCATCGCGATTCTTCGTTCCGTTTCCGGTGCGTATCTCTGTCGATCTGCGGTTTTCTAGTTTAGATTATGCTTTTTTTGTATGTGTTCTCTCGATTCTTCGTGGAATGGATGAGTGATTCGCTTCTTTTCATTTGCATTTTGCAGTTTCAGTTAGGATTGGTGATGGAGGCCTCTGTTATTACTCCTGGACAGGTATGGCTTCTACAGATGTTTGGGACCTGTGTAATTCTTTGGTTCAGGGTGGTTTTTTTCTTTCTTTTTTTTTTTCGATTTTGTACAAATGGCATTCTTGTATGGTGAAGTTCACTGACACTTGAAGTTAATTTGATTGATTGAAATTGAACTTCACATTTTCCTGCACTGTCGGCTATGTGTTTTGGTTAGTTGGCAACCGATAATTCTCACCGACAAAGTTTCCCTTTCATTTGAATTTTAAAATCAGTTTCTCCTTTTAATCTGCTTCTTGAGATTCGGACTACAGAACACCCCTCGAATACAAAACTATCGTGTTGTTAACTGGAAATTAACCTCTTCTTTGTTCATGGAAAATTGTTCCCTCCTTATATATGCCAGTTATCATTAGACTTCCAGACTTCGTTTTCCTCGAGGTTCGTATCTTCAAATTCCAAGACGAGCTAACTATTTTTTCTTTCTTTTGGGAGAAATAATGGATTTCTGTAATATGATCCAAATTGAATCATATCTCTAACATTTACTAGTCATCTGATGTTTATGTTTAACAAAACTGTAAAATGTTTTTACTACTCCATTCATCCCGAGTTCTTTAAAGTTTGTCGCAGATTCATACGATTTTTAGCTTATCTGCGTTGATGTTCATGGGTTATAATTTTCTCAGGAATTATGTTATCCACTGTATTCTGAGGCTTGAGTTTGAGAACAATATTGAGACGGACTAGAATTACTTTTGAAAATTTCTTAATTTTTGATTAGTTTATATTGATTTACCTGTTACTAATTTTATATTTCCATGCCTCAGATATCATTCCTTCTTGGAGTATCTCCCATCTTTGTTTCATGGATATACGCAGAATTCCTTGAATATAGGAAATCTTCAACTCCTTCTAAAGCGTGAGTAATTCTCTGCAATTTTTGTTGTTTAAGATACACATTTCAGTGCTATCTGTTTTTCTTATATGTAGCCATTGGTTCTCCTTGAAACTCAAGTGATTATCGGACTGTGGTAGTTTTCGGTTTTCATCATTTATCTTTTATTGACAATTTATGCAAAATTCCCCCGATCTATTTGTTTAAGAGTTAAATTCTCGTTAAAAGAACAGGCATTTAACATGTAGGAGTAAGAAGTAGGTTGATTTTCATTTTTCAATTTGTGGTTGACTTGTTTGTTTTATTCTGTCTTTTTAGTTGTTGCAGTCAAGTACACCCATGTATTTCTTTCTTTCTTTCTTCTTCTCTTTTAATTTTTATTTTCCTTAATGATAGATATTTAGCTCTTTTTGCTTAAGTTTCTTGTTACTGATTGAAATTTCCTGGATTGCAGTCATTCAGACATTAATCTGCCTGAATTGGGAGTTGGGACAATAAAAGAAGATGATCAAGCCGTTCTATTGGAAGGAGGTCTGACTAGATCAGCGTCTGCAAAGATTCATAATTCGTCCATCATAACGAATTTGATAAGGTCATTTCCATCATCTATGGTACATTTAAAGGTTTCTTTTTAAGTTCTTTCTTTGTTTAAAGTCCTTCCTACTGTCTGAACGTTTCTGGTCTTTAGGTTTTTCACACTGGATGACTCTTTCTTGCTAGAAAATCGAGCTACCTTGAGAGCAATGTGAGTCTTTACTTGATTGAACAATAATATTAAAGTAAAGTGTAACTCATTATTGCAATTTTGTTTAGGTCTGAATTCGGAGTGATTCTGTTGTATTTCTTTGTCTGTGACCGTACATCTATTCTGGCAGATTCGAAGAAGGTAGTGCCTGCTATTCCTCACTCCTCACTTAAATTTGTTCTTAACATTTTTCTTGAAATAATAGTTTCATCTTGATCTATTTAATAACTCTTTCCGGTGAAATGCTTTTGTTTTTGCATTTTGATTTTTCTCTATCCAAGAAACAAGACTATTGTCATCTATTATTGTTGATAGTTAAGGTGAGCAGGTTATCAGGATCTGAATTCCATAGAATCTCATTCTTACTCATTTCTTGCGTCATCTTTTATGCTTCTAACTGACCCTTTATATTTTTCATTACTTGTGTAGTAGCTCAATCATTTTTCTATTTCCTCTTTTCAATCTGCATTTAAAGTAATATACTTATGCTGTTCAAATGGTTACTTTCTGTGACAGAATTACAACCGTGACCTCTTTCTATTTCTCTACATCATTCTCATCATTGTTTCAGCAGCAACGTCCTTAAAAAAGCACGGTGACAAGTCAGCATTCTCTGGGAAATCTATTCTTTACCTTAATAGGCATCAGACAGAGGAGTGGAAAGGATGGATGCAGGCAAGTTGTATTCTAAAGTAGATATTATTATCTTTGTTATAAAATTTATGGTGCATAGGTTGTATGTGTTGTTAGCCTACTATGATTTATGATAACATCCATTGTGCTAGACTGCTATTTATTGTTTTTTACTGGTTATTCATTTTCATCTGTCCATTACTTGTGTTCTTTCAATTATGTTCAGGCTTTTGACTGGTATTTATGTTAAATTGTAAACATGTCTCCATCTTTAGATGTCATCCAGTTGCAAATTGGGTTGAGCGGATTTATGTACCCTACACTTGATTTCCAAATGTTCTATCGTTCTTTGAGTAAAGTAACCTACCATACATTGTGTAGGTAACATGTAGGTAATTTTTGGAGTAATTTACAACTCACAACTTCTAGGTGATGCAACACTTATAACAAATTCTTTCGTAACTACTCTCTCTCCATGATCCTTCAGAATCGGAAGTGTGTTAGTTTCTTGGGAAGGGATTCTCTCTTCCCCTGCCCGTAGCTTGTATTTTTTGTGATTAATACATCTCTTAGTTTTTTTATGGAAAAAAAAAGAAATGTTCTATTGTTCTTCACATGCATTTGATTGCATACGAGCTATTAAATTTTCTTTAGTTAGTTGCTCATGCCAATTGTTGTAATTAAATTGTATTTACTTGGTTATAGTCAAACCATTAACATTTTTCTTTTTGGGTTTCAACAGGTTCTTTTCTTAATGTATCATTATTTTGCTGCTGCAGAGATATACAATGCAATACGTATGTTTATTGCTGCATATGTCTGGATGACCGGATTTGGAAATTTTTCCTATTATTATATCCGAAAGGATTTCAGCGTTGCTCGCTTTGCTCAGGTTATACATTTTCTTTCCTTATGCTTAAAACTGTTTCTACCTTCAAAGCTCTATATACCACCCGGCCAAAAAAATGTTGATGAAAGAACTTCTGTTAATATCTATTATTGTATGCAGATGATGTGGCGGCTAAATTTCTTCGTTATCTTTTGCTGTATCATTCTCAATAACGATTATATGCTGTACTACATCTGCCCAATGCATACACTTTTCACTCTAATGGTTTATGGAGCTCTGGGTATTTTTAACAAGTATAACGAGAAAAGCTCAGTGATAGCAGTGAAGTTTCTTGCTTGCTTTCTTGTTGTAATCCTCATTTGGGAAGTTCCTGGTGTTTTCGATGCATTTTGGAGTCCTTTGACATTCCTTTTAGGTAAGTACTTATTCATGCTGCTTGAAGAGGAAAAAATTAGAAGAAAAAGGAAAACAGAAGTACAGATAGTCGTTTCTTTCTGTTAAGTATTTCAATCTTATGTTTTGTGCGGTGGCAAGGTGCCTCCAATTATTTTGATTTCATAAATCAAGCTATTCTTTGTTTTTAGAAGTTATTCTCCTACCTAACTGCTTAGCTTGGTTTTATGCAAACTGCAAAGTTTCGGGTATACTTCAAGTTCAAATTGTAGGCAGTGGACTTTTCTATTTGCATACTTGATCGACAACTTATTACTGATGATTATTAAGACTTCAAATGATACCATATTTTCATAATATGGTAAACCTTTAGATCATTGGGTTTCTTTGAAGAATATAGCAACCTTTTAAACTATTTGGTTTCCTGCAGTTTGGTTTTTACTAATCCATATGTTTCATAATGACCATTTATCCTTTTATTTTTCCCTTCTTTCTTTTTGATATCCAACAGGTTATACTGATCCTTCAAAACCTCAACTCCCTAAATTGCATGAATGGCATTTCAGATCTGGACTCGACCGGTATATTTGGATTATCGGAATGATCTATGCCTATTTTCATCCCAATGTAAATTGACGTGTCTGAATTTGTTATTATTCTTTTTTTTTTTTTTGTGTTTTCTATCGTTAAAAAAATTGTTTTCATATCCTAGGTTGAAAAATGGATGGAGAAATTAGAGGAAGCTGAAACCAGGAAGAGAATATCAATTAAAGCGTGCATAGTTTCAGTTGCTTTATTCGTAAGTTGGATGAACTTGTGACTAGCAATGTTTTTTGCGTGGGAACAATAATCTCTTATAATCATTCCGTTTCTCAATACCTTCTGTTTTTTCTAGGTTGGTTATATGTGGTACGAGTGGATTTATAAGCTGGATAAAATTACATATAACAAGTATCATCCTTACACATCATGGATTCCCATAACGTATGTATTGGAGAGGTTTTCATTGTTTTAACTTTATCTGTTTTTAGTATCTTATCACTAATCTCGTTTTATTTTAATTATAGTGTTTATATTTGCCTGCGGAATTTTACCCAACAGTTTCGGAACTACTCTTTGACGCTCTTTGCGTATGTATTTCTACCAAGTACAATGAGATATTAAAGTTTTGAACTTTATATCTTTCAATATCTTATGTTGTGTTTGCTGCTATTTATATCATCAGGTGGCTCGGCAAGATTACCCTTGAAACTTACATTTCACAGTTTCACATATGGTTGAGGTGATTTTTTTTTCTTTGCAACTCGCTATTTGATCTATTTGTATCCTCTACTAAATAACCATAGTTCCTTACATTATAGGGTCCATAATGTTCTACGTCATCTTGTAGATGACCTTAAAATCGATTAACTATGCTCACTCTCAGAAGACTTGTTTCTTTATTTATATTCAACATGGATGTGTAATCACAAACTAAAATCTGTTGACAATTTTGACGATTTCTGAAAAAAGATGTAGGGTCTTTCTTCATCATTTAGATACTTGAACTCAATGTTTTAAAGCACTTCTGCCAATACCATTCTTTTTCTTTCTGATTAAGCTCGCAAGTAATGCTTGAATTAGGGACACTGTAGCACAATTATTTATATGGAATTTAAATTACACTTTCCAACATCAGAACACCAAATTATCGTTTTCTTCGTCTGTTTGTGCAGATCAAATGTGCCCAATGGACAACCTAAGTGGCTTCTGTGTATCATTCCAGATTATCCTTTGCTCAATTTCATGCTCACTACCGCAGTCTATATCTTTGTAAGAGAAATTTACATGGCCCTTTATTTTGGAAGGAGGATTCAGATTTCATTTTCTCGCATGATGATTTGTAAATTGATTCTCTTTTGCAGCTCTCTCTTAGGATATTTGAATTGACAAATACACTTAAGGCAGCCTTTATTCCCACGAAAGATGATAAGCGTCTACTGCATAATTTAGTTGCTGCATCTGCAATTGGTTTATGTTTATACAGCATCTCGTTGATTTTCTCCGGTTTCTTCATTTGACGGTGAGCCCTTTTCCCAACTTGCTTTGTATGTTAATTTAGTCGTCATCTAACTATTTTTTTCAACTCGCATTTCAATTTTCATTTTAAGTGTCATTAATGGACAGTACTTTTCAGCTGTTGGGCATTTCCTCCTGTTTCTTGGAATTCAAATTGATTCGAATCTTTTCTTTTTACCCCTGTTAATGACTTGCCATTCCTAATTGGTGATTCAGATATTAATGTGAATCCATGGACTAGAGCAATTTCTGCAGTTGTTTATTTCCAGTTGGAAATGTGCACCAGTGAAATATGGAGTTGAAGTTTTTGGTTGCAAATCGAACCCGTTTTCGATAGGCCCTCCTCAAAGACGAGGCTGCAGAAATACGCAGGCAGAAAAGAATTTTTTTGTTACATTTCCATTCCCCTCTCCCCAAAGAAAAAATAGCCGATTTTGGTGGCGCAGCATTGGTCTTTGATGTATTATAGTATTCAAAATTGAAGTTATGACAATTTGCAAAAAATCTATATCCATTTCCATCTTCTAGAAAGTTATTATATAATAAATTCCCATTGGTAGGTTTGCCTCATTTTTCTTCATGGAACGTAACAATGTTCCTACTTTTGCTTCGCTTGCGTTCTTCCCCAATGAAAGGTTTCGTAGCCTCTTTCTCGAAGTGAGAAAATAGAAGAGAGAAGGAAGAGAGGTTCTTACTTCATGTGGTTGTGCACTTCTTAGGACGTGTTTGGGAGATGATATCAATCCTTTTCTAAAATTACTTGTATTTTTCTTTTTTCTTTTTTTAAATATTACTATTTTAGATGAAAGTGATTTTAACAATGACAAACATGATTTTCCTTTTCATTATTATCTAGTTGTTAGCCCATCTTAGCAACTAGAGTGAGGGCTTATTTGAGAATGATCTTAGAATTAATGATTTTAGCAAAAGAGATTTAATGATAATTTATTTTGTGAAAGTGATTTTTATATAATTAAAATTAATTTTGGATGATTAATCTTTAAAGTTTAAAAAGAGAAATTGACAAACTTTTTACACAGAAACAAAAATCTTAGAAAAATAAATTTTGTAGGGTGAGAGACAAATTTTAGATAGATAAATAAACTTGAAAAATGGATGGGGACTAAAAATTTAGTACGAGACTACACAAATTTTGGAGAAAAAAATTAGAGAGAATAAAAAGATTCAAGATGAATAAAGTTAGAGAGTGACAAAAATTTTGGAAAAGAAAAAAATAATTTCAGAATTCAAAGTGAAAATAAGGTGAGTAAAAGACAATTTTTTAAAATTAAAACAACAACCATTTAAAAAACTAATTTTATATTAATTTTTTTATAGTAAAAATCACTTGGCATACTAGAAAGATTGGAAATCACTTGTAATTTAAAATGAAAGTGATTTTGACACGAGTAAAAGTAACTTTATCACTATCAAAATCACTCCTAAACATACTCAAAAGAAAGTAAAAGCGACTCTCAATGACGAGTGAAATAGTAATTTTATCAAAATTTTGGAAATAGTAATTTTCATATTTCATATTTTGATCTAAATAACTTATCTTATACTTATAATGTCATAACTAAGGTTATTTTGCAGCTTCTATTAGGTTGAACAAGGCATCCAAAATTCCAAATCGAACCCAACCCCACAAGAAGAGTTAGAAAAGACAATTCATTTAATGGACGAAAGAAAAAGGGGTTTATTAGTGGAATTTAACAATAAGTTTCAATTGGATGTTGACACTTATTATATTTTTGGAAATTCAACATCTTCCTCACATGACAACAGTGCATGGTTTGAAAAATGATGCCACATCGGATTTTACTGAAATATCCACCTGATGAATAGGAGAATAACATCCCCATATCAGTTTAACAATGTTTTGTTTTAACCTCTATAATTTTGATAATTTAGGATAAATATTGTTTAAAAAAAATTCAGAGGAAAACAAGAGTGAAACTATATGTATCTAAAGATTTATTAGAAAATTACTCGACTATATATCAGTGAGAATAAACTTCTATTGACATTTTGATGTGACATGTTATTATTCGTCATTCTATTACATTTAAAAGAGTGACTCAAAAGTTTTCCTAAACTTTCTACTAACTCCTAGTTATTATTGATATATTTTTATATTTCTACCGTCTTTCTAGTATGATGTATTTTTATTGGCTCAAAAATTTTAGTGGAATCTACTTATCTTTATTAAATGTAGAAGCTCCTATTGAATCATAAGTTGGCAAAATTTTTCTAATTTTAAAGACCTATCAGATAAAATAAAAAATTCATCGATCTAGTAGACACTTTTTCAAGACCTATTAGACCCTACCTAAAAATTCAGATTAAATTCATAAATCTGAACTAGAGATACAACCCTTTAAATTCAAAGACCAATGAGTTATTAATTTAAGCTTAAATCCAGCTGCAAAGGTTCTTTGTTGTTGGTTGGAGCTGAAACAGCCTTTTAATCCAAAGCTTAATTCAAAGATTTGCATTAGGATAACCCAACAATCTCTCTCACATTTTTAACGAAAACGAATATCTTAAATTTATAGGTACTTAAAAATCTCACAATCAAATCCACCAGAAAGAACTATTCTTGAACAAGATAATGGTTTTCAACTTGACTTGTATTCCCTAAAAGTGAGGATTCTATTAACAATCAACTTGGATCTCTCATGGACCATCCAGTGGAGTTGTAGCGGCTAATTGGACGCTATTTATTGATGCTAAATGGACTTTCTCACCCAAGAAGTAGTTCAGAAGTTTTTCCTCAGATTATAAAAGTAAAAACTCAGATATTTTCTCTCTTCTTCGAGATTGACGTATTGTCTATCTGAGCTTAACTCAATTGATTAAGGTCAAAAGTTTGAGGTTGAATCTCACCCCACAGTTCCAATTAAAATTCCGAGGTTCAAATCTCACCCACAGCTCAAAAAAAAGAACGATTTTAGTGTATTTCTATTTTTTTGGGTGACTTTACATTTTACAGGCAATTGGGTCAGAGTTTTTGTCGAAGAAGAGGATAAAAGTGTAACGCATTGTAAGGATTATGTTTAGTAAGACAAAAGCTGTTGGCTTCTTATTATGACATACCTTTTTAGTTGCTTCCTTGGACTGTAGCTTGTTTTTTCTTCTTCACAGCTCTCTCTCTCTCTCTCCGAGGAAGCTCTTCACTTTCTGTCATGGAAGAAGTTCAAGAAAAGCGCCTGCAAATTACAGGTTAGTGTTCAGCAAATTAGCATTAACAGAATAATAAGAACAAAAAGAAAAAGAGCAAGTCTGAAGTGATTGATGTGCCTTTTGATTTTAGCATGTTGAAGTAGTATTCTGTTCTTCCTCTAGTTTGTGAACAAATTTAATTACAAAGCACCGAAATTCTGAATTTCTGATGATATTAGGAGATAAGATTAGAACTACTTTACTTCTTGCTGCTTCTCATTTATTCTGTATCAGTGGAAGCCCAGCAGAAAAAAAGATCATACAAGTTCCCCTTTTGCTATATGATTATTTAATTTGAGATGTTCCATTTTTAAAACAGTTGCCACCTAAACCAAGCAAAAGTATAAGTATGCCACTAAATTAAGATAAACCTCTATTGATAATAGATTAAAGTGACCAAACTAACCCTAATATATCAACTTAAAATTTTAAGTTTAAGCTTAGATTTAACTAGTAGGAAAGAGAGTTTGTATTCTTGTTATATCTCATTTTACTTCGTTTTATACTAATAGTTCGTATATTGAGTTTCATAAAGAAGCTAAATTTTTACTTTGTAAGAGGTCATGTTTTGTTAAGTTACAACATCAACTCATCGGCTGCCATTGAATTATATATTTCTCTCTTCTAATATTCTTCCTTAAAACTGTGTGATCACCCAGAATCAGATCAGATAGCCAAAGAAGCAAACTCCACAGAATCTTCAGAAACAATCATCAACGAAGCAAGAATCACCCACAAAACAAATTACAAGAAGTGGTTTAAAATCTCTCTCTACATAATCTTTCTCCTCTTAGGACAGTCAATAGCAACCCTCCTCGGAAGACTCTACTTTGACAAAGGAGGCAAAAGCAAATGGCTTGGAACCTTAGTCCAATTAGCAGGCTTCCCCATCCTCCTTCCTTATTACATCATAACAGCAACCAAACAGAAAACAAACGTTTCACAACCAAAACAACCAACTCTGTCGAAACTTGCTCTTGTTTATGTCTCATTGGGCCTGTTCTTAGCTGCAGATTGCTACTTGTTCTCCATTGGCCTCATGTACCTCCCTGTTTCCACTTATTCCCTCATCTCAGCCTCACAATTGGCCTTCAATGCCATCTTCTCCTTCTTCCTCAACTCCCAAAAGTTCACTCCTCCAATCATCAACTCCCTTGTTCTTCTGACCATCTCCTCCACCCTCCTTGTCTTTCAAACAGACTCAGAGGGCTCAGCCACTAACATGGCCTCTAAGGCTAAATACACCATTGGGTTTATCTGTACCGTCGCTGCATCAGCAGGCTATGGCCTGGTGCTTTCTTTAACGCAGCTGTTCTTCAACAGGGTCATCAAAAGTGACTCGTTCAAGGCCATTGTGGACATGATTGTGTTCAGGTCGTTTGTTGCCTGTTTGGCCATTGTTGTGGGGCTTTTTGTGAGCGGAGAGTGGAGGGGTTTAAAGAGGGAGATGGATGAGTTTGAGTTGGGGAAAGTGTCGTATGTTATGACTGTGATTTGGACTGCCATTTTGTGGAAAGTTTATACTGTTGGGTGTGTGGGTTTGATATTTGAGGTTTCTTCTCTGTTCTCGAATGCTGTGTGCGTTCTGGGTTTGCCTATTGTTCCTGTTGCGGCGGTGATATTCTTTCATGATGGGATGAGTGAGCTGAAAGGCGTGGCCATGGCGTTGGCGGTTTGGGGTTTTGTTTCCTATGTTTATCAGCAGTATCTCGATGATTTCAAGTCCAAGAAAGTGAAGAAAGATGGACAAATGAGCTAGGAATTAGGATAAGGAGCATAAATGCATTGTAATATTTTTATAATGGAAATTATAGAACTATTAAAATGAGGCTTATTGCAATACAAAATTTTAACTTCTTTTTTCCTCAATTTAAGGAAAAGTTTCTCCCATATCAGGGAAGAGAAGTTTTTTTTTTTTTTTTTAATTAAAATTCTGTAGCTTAATCATTCAATAAACTCGATTTAAAGACAAATTAACACTAGTCATCTAATCAGTGATATGCATGAATAAATTAACGAGATTCTTACTTTCGCTGCCTACCGTCTAGCAAAACTACAAAGGTGTTAATCAGGTTGGGTTTGAAGGGAAGATTGAAAAACCAAATCGGTTCGATTTTGAAGCGAAAGAAAACCCAATTGAAGAGGAACTACAGGAGAAAGTATTTATATTTCCTCCGAAGTGCACCGTATGGGCACACGAAGCTAGTTTTCTTGCATCACAACTTCTGTGTATTGCAGTGCGAGGTCAATTTTTATCCTATAAATAGAGGAATCAAGAAACAGCTTATATGCATCTTGTGAAGAATCAAAAAGCATTCACAATAAGCTTAGGACTGAGCAATATTACAGAGTTTTCGGATTGGGTTGAGAGAAAAATAGTGGAAGAAAGAATTACTTGAGAAGTTTTTGGAAATATCAGGCATATTCTCGGTAGAGTGTACAAGAGCTCTCTATCCTTCTACGACCTCTATTCTTATAGTGGAGCTTACAAAGTTCTAAATTTTATAAATTTTGTTACAATCCCTCTTCACATAGGTACAAACGTAATTCTAGAATCCCTCTTGGTTTACAGCTTAGTAGAATCCACCCCTTCACTATATTATATAACATAAACAAACCAATGAAAAAGAAATGACAAATAAAGTAAATGCAACCAATGGATTGTTTTCAAAGGGTCGCTATATGTTTGACAAACATAGTGCAGCGCCCACCACCAAGGAAAGACATTTGAATCCGCACGTAAACTCTACACTCATGTAACAAATCAATCCGCAACAATTGTAGGGAAGGAGGAATAAAGCCTTACTTCTAGAAAGAGAGTTATGAATTAACTCTCTGCAATAAACCACACAACTTGCAGAATATGTTCCCACCAACACCATCCAAGCCTCCCCAACAAAGCCTCCCCAAAAATTGTATATAATAATATAAAATACATATATTATTATATACAATTTTTTTACGAGTCTTGCAAATTTACGTGATTGCTAAGTTGTAAATGGAACCGTAACAAATATCACTTTTGAAAACTGAATGACAAACATGACAAATACTAATCATCATTAGGCAATTACATTTATTGTCTAGTAATTATCTGCACTTACCTCATTTACCATTCATTTTTTTAAAAATCAACTACTAATTGATATTAGTTTTCACTTTCCATTGCCAAAGCGAGCATGTTCAACATATATCACTAACCAAGAGGTTGTGAGTTTGATCTCCCAATCCTATATGTCGTACTAGAAAAAAACTTTCACTTCACATCCCTCGTTTCAATTTTAAAAATGGTTCAAAGATATATTTGAATCGATTTTAAAAAGTTAATAATATTAAATCAAACTTTTTAAACCATAGAGATACTATTAAAATTAACCTCAAAAAGCGAATTTCCCACCATTTAGCCATATTTACACATACCCTTTTATCCTTGGATATGGGCGTGGGCTCTAGCCATCAGCATTTGCATTTCAAAGCACCACATCTCTTTGGGACATTTCGTCGAACACTTGGGCTGCCCCATCGCATTTCGCCCAATAATTTAGTCGCAGTAGTAAAAGCAGAGCACCACCGACAGCAAACACATTCTGCCCGACCCTTTTTCAAAGAAGATCCTTGAATCTTTGTAATGAGATGATTGTGACTTGGAGCCACCGGCAAAATGTGGAAGCCCAGCCTACTCTGGCGTAGCCAACCCAACTTTTTTCGCCATGGGCGTAAGACCCGCGGCGCTAAGGCGCGACCCCCTTGCCCTTGTCAGCTAATTAATAATAAAGTTTGAAACTGGCAATCGCAAGGGAAGGAGTTCCCTCTTATTCCTCTTCATGTCTTCTTCTTAATTAATATCACAATTGTCTTGTCTACATCTTTCTAACATCTTTTTCTTTTAGCTAAATTTATCGAGAGGTCCCTAATATTTTTGGTAATTTTTAATTTGATCCTTGATTTTTAAAAATTTTTTTATTTTACCGTTAATGTATTAAAAATTTTCGATATAAAACTAATGTGTCATTATTGTGTTCAATAACCTCTCATGACATGTGGGCATGCAATTTAGAAGGAAGTGATTTTTGTTGATTGATAGAGAAGAGATGTTGAATTTGGTTGATTAACGAGTTAGATTTCATGTGCTAAGTAATATCCAAATGGCATGTCCACGTATGAAAATGTAGGTTAATAAATAGTATGTCAACTTTTTGTTAATGAATTTTAATATTTTCTCGCCGAATGAGTTGATTGAAACATTTTTATATGCTAAGGGTAAAATTCTCTTCAAAGATTAAAATTTTGGTATATTTAACCCTTTTCTTTTTAATAGTTTAAATTAATTCTTACCATTTTTATACTTAAGTGATCGGTTCATGTTAATATAAAAAAATAAATAAATAAATTTTCAAAATAGGAAAATCTGAGTATAACTCAACATTTAATATACATATTATTCATTTTTTTTAGAAGTGGAAAGTTTAATCTCTCATCCTACCAACGAAAAATAATGGGAGAATATTATGAATTATGAGTTGGGTTCACATTCTAGAGATGTAGGTTAACCTTAGGGTAATTGTGGCAAGCAATTATGTTATTTTGTTTCTATTATGTAGTACTAAAATCATTCATTATTGCTTTTCTAATGAATCATGCCAAATTTACACAAAACCCACTTTTTATTGGTAATACTGTTTATTTACCATTTGAATTTTTCTTTTCTCTCTTCACCAATTTATTTTTTTCCTTTTTCCCTATATAGTTCTTAGATCATAGAAGTGTGACTTTTCATATGATAGAATATGTGCCATCAACACTCTCCCTCCCCTCCGACAACATCTCGAAATTATGTTTAAATACTATTTTAATCTTTATATTTTTAAAATTTTTATTTTGATCTTTATATTTTTAATTTTTGTTCATTTCAGGCAAACATGAACTTAGCTCAAGGTAATTGACATTTGTGGTACTAAAAAAGAATTTTTGTTCATTTTAATTTTTATACTTCGTTTTTATCTTTATATTTAAAATTTTGACTATTTTGGTCTCTTCATTTTTATTTCTATCTCATTTATTCTTATAGAAACTTTAGCATGACACTTCACACTCACTCGTTTTTTTAAATGTAGCTATAAATTTGTATCAAAGAATCTCCAGATTGTACAAGATTTGTATTAAAATCTTACAAATATGGATCCAAGTGATAACTTTCAAAAGTATAGGAATCAAAAAACTATTTTCCTTTAAAATACAATAACTAAACCGAACATAAATTAAAAGTACAAGTACCAAAATAAACATTTTAAAAATACATGGACTAAAAATGGAACAAAAAAGTATTTAAACTAACAAAAAAAAAAAGTAAAGAATAGGAATTGGATGTTAATGTGTAATGTGAAATAACACCATAGTTGTTAGTTGTTACATCAATTGTCACTTATCAAAGACAAAGAAAATCAAAGCAAAATGGAGAAAAAGAGATTGAGAGAAAGGGAATTGAATAACAAAGTGGCCAAATTGGAATAAGTTTGAATTAGTAGGTCACTCCCTCTGTCTTTTTCCCCTCTCTTATTCCAACGTTTGCTGACTCCACACCCAATTTATCCTTACCTTATCTCCAAACATTTTTTTTTATTTTTTTTTATTTTACCAAAATTTAGACCCTCAATAATGATTATATAGTGTAAGGATATGTAATTACAAGTTTTTAAAATTCGGAACTAAATAGGCATAAGAATCATAGTTCACATCAACTAAATTTGTAATTTAATAATTTTTTAATTGATTTTTTCTTATCAGTTTGGTTAAATTGTGATCATTATACTTTTCATTTAGTCTTTTTTTAATTTTAAATAAACGTGGGTGTGTGAAAATTAGACATCCAACCTGAATAGAATGGGGATGTCTATATAGTTGAGCTATGTTCATGTTGATAGTTTTTTAAGATTTATAACTTCCGTTTTTACGAATATAACTAGACTATTTTTTGAATAGTTGATATTTCTTCGAAGCATGAACATGAGGAATGTTTTTTAGTACTTGGGTATTAATTAAGTGTTTCCAAACGCTTGATTTAAAAAAAAAAGCATTACTTTCATGGATAGCCATCCAAAATTTACTCTAAATCACTTAAAAGACTTACTTTTTTATTTTAATTTTTTTTCTTCTAGAACAAAAAAGCATATGCTTATGAAAAATAGAATACACTTTCTTATAATGACATCATATTCTCTTCCCCTACCCAACATATGGAAGTAAATGATAGAATGAAAATGGGGCCATCTCTCTTAATTTTGTTCAATTGTCACCTTCACCCACCTTGTTTATTTATTCTATATTATTTATTTTTTATTTTTGAGTTTAATATAATTGTCACCTCCACACTACAATGAATGTCTTAGATTAGACGCATAGATAATATCGATCCAAATTTACTACTTTCTTTTTTATATTGAATAATATTAAATCTTTTATAAGTAGGACGGTGGCAAAAGAGAAATACAGAAAAAGAAACAAGTGTTCTCTTCTTAGAAAAATCAAACAACGGTAAAATTTTGAGTGGCGTGGTTGATCATTAGAAACCAAATATTGGTTCTTTGTCATGTTACTGTTACAAAAATATCATCGCTCACTCAAAAACTTTGTGTGTCCCATCCCCTTCCTATTTAAATCCTTCCATTTCTCGTCTCTCTCTATATTCTCTCTCTCTCTATAATTTCTTCTGCTAATTTAGACCATGGGAGACACTGGAGAACTGCGCCTGCAATTTGTGGGTAAGTCTTTTTTCAGCTTCAATTTATATATATATATATAATGATCATTTTGGAACACATGTATTGTTTTGCTTAAAACCCTACTCAAATCCTCCCCAAAACATTAGAAATTTACAATAATTTCAAATGTTCTATAGCAAACTTTATGTATGCATTCCAGCTGAATATTCTTAGGTTGTTCAAAAGCAAAATATTTAGCTCTTGACTAGCGATGATCGAACTCCGTCTCTGTTCTATCTCATTTGGTCACTTTAGATCCCTTATCTTTTACGAAAATTATTTAGGTGCTACCCATCTTTTGTTTACAACCGCAACTAAAATCTCGATAGGTAGGAGAGAGAAACGTAGAAAAAGAGAGATATTTTTATGCTTTTTAAAAGAATAAAAAAAACCAGTTAAATTTTTGTTGGTTAGTAAGTATGAAAATGTATGCTAACTAGTTAAATAAACCACCACTCGGTTGATGTAAGGGGAATACAAACAAAGTCGCATATTAGTTAGGTAAGAACATGATCTATAGTATATAGATAAGGACAATTATCTCCCCTGGGATGAACCTTTTTGGGTTAAACCGAAAACAAAGCTAAGAGGGTTATGTCCGAAACAGAAAATATCATACCAGTGGAGATATTTGGGATACAATGAGTACCATGAGAGGTTATTAATGCTTTGATGAATATAGCTATGTTTTGAATTCTTGCTTGTTTGTTATACAAAACAGGTGAGGAAGGCATGAAAGTGAACCCCACAAAGCAAAGTCCAGAAAAGAAGGCAAATTACAAGAGATGGCTGAGAATTGGCCTTTACACAATGATGCTACTCTCAGGCCAATCGGTGGGAACTTTGCTTGGAAGGCTTTACTTTGCCAATGGTGGCAAAAGCAAATGGTTGGCAACTTTAGTTACATTGATAGGCTTCCCCATCCTCCTCCCACTCTACATGATAAAATCACCCAAAACTCCACCCTCAAGCGTCACCCTCCAATCAAAACCTCCCACAGCTGCAAAACTTGCCTCTGTCTATGTCTCCCTTGGCCTCCTCGTGGCCCTCGGCTGCTTCCTCTACTCTGTGGGCCTCATGTACCTGCCTGTCTCAACTTATTCCCTCATTTGCGCCTCTCAATTGGCCTTCAATGCCTTGTTTTCTTACTTCCTTAACTCCTTAGTCTTCACTCCTTTCATTGTCAACTCTCTTGTTCTTCTCACCATCTCCTCCTCCCTCCTTGTGTTTCAGACCGACCCCGTCTCCGACGATGGCTCCGATGGCACCGTCCACCCGGACTCCAGAGCTAAGTTCGTTACAGGTAATTACGTTTTAAATGTTCATGTTGATGAAAATCATATAGATATCTCTCAATTTTATTGAGATATCTGGATAAAATGTGGACACATATCTTCTAGGAATTATAGGTATTAGAGAAAAGGAAGTTAAAGTGTAATTTTGTCATTAGACAGTAGACTTCTTACTTTGGATAGCTCATAGACTTTTGCATTTGTAAGATCTTGCCTTATTTGATCTCTTCCCCTCCCATTGAAACTTGAACTTGTTCTAGCATTAGTATATATGGTGATATCCAACTCAAAAGTTTGAACACAGAAAGTTCCTTCATTATTATATATTGGATAAAGAAATGGTAAAGGAGAAAAAAACAAAGTTAAAAGGAGTTGACAACTGCGAGAAACGTCGAATAGRAAAGAGTTGATATAATCCGTATTTTCATTCCGGTTATAATCCATTAGCAAGCAAGTAGGGGAAACCATTTTCCTTTTATTCGGTAATGGAATACAAGCATTACAGAGAGTATTTCAATAGGAATATGAATATGAATCTTTCGATTTTTTAAAGTTTTAAAGACATATGATATATAGTGGAAAGGTTAGGAACTAGTAAAGACTTTTTTCCAAATTAAAGAAACTAAATAGACGACTAGCCGTGAAGATTATGTTGGTGAATGTGTTTATTTCATCATCAATTGTTGAATTTTAAATTTTATACTCAATAGATGTCTAATTTTTAATTTTATTGCTCTAGGCCTACCATTTTTAAAACTTAGTTATAAAATACATCGTCATTGAAAATTTAGAAACTACTAAAATGTTTTAAAATTCAAGTATATGTAGTTTACACAAACTATCAAACTTCATGGACCTTAATATTATGTTAACAATTTTTATATATTTCGTTGCATATGTCCATGAAAATTTAATACCTTGGGCGTTTGATGACAGGGTTCATATGCACGGTGGCGGCCTCGGCCGGGTACGGTCTAATGCTCTCGCTAACCCAACTAGCGTTCAAGAAAGTGATAAAGAAGGAGAATTTCAGAGCGGTTATGGACATGATAATTTACCAGTCGATTGTTTCGAGTGGGGCAATCTTGATCGGCTTCTTCGCGAGCGGAGAGTGGAAGAGCGTGAAGAAGGAAATGGACGACTTCCATTCGGGAAAAGTTTCTTACATAATGACTTTGCTGTGGACTGTCGTTAGTTGGCAGCTCTTCTCCGTTGGCTGCGTGGGGCTGATTTTCGACGTCTCGTCTCTCTTCTCCAACGCCATTAGCGCTCTCGGTCTGCCCATTGTTCCTGTTTTTGCAGTCATTTTCTTTCATGACAGAATGGATGGAGTCAAAATCGTGGCCATGGTTTTGGCTGTGTGGGGCTTCGTTTCCTATGGCTATCAAAATTATCTTGATGATTTGAAGACCTCCTCCAAGCTCGAAGATGGACTCTCCAATGAGCTTTCTAAAGCTTCTTCTCCCTAAAAGAGAGGTTACGACGGGACAGCGGATAAAATTTTAGGTACTTATTGATAAGTAAGCATCTTTCTTATTTGCACCATTAAAAGATTTATAATCATCTCATTTTTATGAATTGATAGTATGGTTCCGATATCAATTTTTTATTGTAAATTATTTATAGAAAAATACATGGTTGCTTATCGATTACCGCCAAAGGTTGCAAGGTGGTTAGGGAATAAGATGATCCATATAGACCTTTTGAGTAAAACGAAAAGTAAAGCCATGATGATTACATCCAATACAGACAATATAACATCATTGTGAAGATTTCGTTGTCTTTAATACCTACTCAACAAAGATTAGAAGAAGTTCCACCCAAGCAGCTACACCAGAGATATTTTGTAACTGACTGTTTGACAGCAAAAAAGATCTTTCTTTCATGATGTCTTTCCTTTTTATGGTTGTGATGTGTTCACAGTCCAACATCTCATAACCAAATTTGCTTACTATGACCCATCCTCACAATCTGGATTCTTCAGTTTCAAATCTCCACATCCACTTTTCTACAATCAAAATCCCACATCATCCAATAAGGAAAAGATTATGGATATATAAACGAGAGACAATATTTTCATTGATATAAAACATTTTAGATGAAATCAAAAGCAAATCCACGAGTATAGCATCTCTAACACCCGGGGAGGTAACTCTGCCCCAATTTACAAGGTAGCTCCCTCCTTTTCTTTCTCCAAGGTTTTGCTGACTTCCACTGGGATTTTGAAGTTTATTAGAAATTGAATATATTGTTGAATCACATAACTAAATATTAAAGCACCCCATAAATGCAACTTAGATGCTAATGCATCAAAAACATTCTTAAATGCACTTAAGTTTTTAACTCGCCCAAAATTTCTTTCGAAGTGTTGTAAGATTATTCTGTTAGACCTCCTACCGATCCGGTGTACGTGTGTGAGTGAGAAGGAGGGGTAGACAGAGTGGGAGCTAAATTAGTTTCTATTTTTATGGTTCGATCATGTGTTAATCATGGTTTCGATGCAGGGTTTGGTAATGGAAGGTGTTTTTATATTTATATTTGGTTGCATTCAAATTAAATAAAACTTTTTCCAATGTCCGTACCAAATTATCATTAACTTGTTCTTGGGGGAATATTTGTATCAATATTTACTCTAAACTTTAAATTTCATCAAAAACACATTAAATTTGAATTAGTATATCAGTCTCCATCTTAAACTTGAAAAAACTGTCAGGAGTTTTTACCTTTTCGATGATTCTTCAAAAAATACTCTCATTTGCATCAAATAAATTATGAAACCTACATTTTTTTTAAATTGATAAGTTTTTTTTTTTAGTTTTTTACATTTTTTTTTATTAAAATCAACGGGTGAATTAGTGAAAATTTAATAGGGTGAAATTGATATACTTTCTAAGTTTAAGAGTAAAAATCGATTTTTTTTTTCGTTTTTTTTTAAATAACTATTTTTATGCTCTATTTCGAACCCATAAAAGGGTACACAAACTTTGACGTTTTCTTTACATGTCAGCTAATAGATGTTTCACAAACAATCACTTTTTTCAAAAGACATGTTCACTTAGGGTACATGTAGCCATTTTGCCACCACAGGATTTAAGAAGTTGAATTACTGATTCGATGCTATGGCTTGGTTTCTTCCACCCGATCAGATTGACTAGAAAACTATAAGTAATGCACATATTTCTTTACTGCACTAAAAGATCAACTTAACATATCACAACTCCTTTCATTCTCAAAAGCTAAAGATGAACAAGTTTAATTTTCACAACATCTGGTAGCTTCATTTCCCAGGAACAAAGTTGGTGGCATAAGCCCAAGCATTGTTGTTGACTGGGTCAGCAAGGTGGTCAGCAAGATTCTCCAACGGACCCTTTCCAGTGACAATGGCCTGAACGAAGAATCCAAACATGGAGAACATGGCCAATCTCCCATTCTTCAACTCCTTCACCTTTAGCTCTGCAAAAGCTTCCGGGTCATCTGCAAGCCCCAATGGGTCAAAGCTCCCACCCGGGTAAATCGGGTCAGTAACCTCGCCGAGTGGGCCACCGGCAATACGGTATCCCTCGACAGCCCCCATGAGAACCACCTGTGTCGCCCAAATGGCTAGAATGCTCTGTGCGTGGATCAAGCTCGGGTTTCCCAAGTAGTCGAGCCCGCCCTCACTGAAGATCTGAGATCCCGCCTTGAACCACACCGCTTCTCCAAACTTCACGCCGTTTCGGGACAAAAGCTCAGGGAAGACGCAGCCCAATGCCCCAAGCATGGCCCACCTACAACAAGGGCAAAGCCAAGAAGGGAAGATCTTTACTTTTTCCTCTAGTTTATCCCCAATTTGAGATTATATATAGGCTAAGTTACAAGATGGTCGTAAACTTTATAAATTTTATAGAAGCCTTAAACAGATTCTTCCACTTTTAGTTTTGTATCAAGTCCTAGAACTTACCATTCTTGTGTCTAACAAGTCTCTAGTTCAAAAGACACTTAATGGTTCAAGAGCTTACTAGACAAAATTAATAGTTCGGAGATTTATTAGACAATTTAAAATTAGGGTCCAAAACAACTTCAAATGTCATAAATGACCAAATTTGTTTTCTTCTTAAAGTAAAATTATAAAACTATAGAATTTTAAGATTATGTATATGAAAAGTTAGAAATTTTCTAGCTTGCTTCTAACCTTGAGTGGATGACTTCGAGCTCACGGTTCTTGGCGAAGGTCTCGGGGTCGGCTGAAAGGCCAGCAGTGTCCCAGCCGTAGTCACCGGGGAATTCTCCAGTGAGGTAGGACGGGGGCTCGCCGGAGAATGGGCCCAAATACTTAACACGGTCGGGTCCGTACCATGGACTTCCGGAAGAAACGGACTTGGAGACAGATTTCCTCATGCTAACTCTCCCATTGCCGAGAAGCTCGGGGGAGGAGGGTGTGAGCTTCACTGCCTTTCCGGCGAGTGAGGGGGAGGAGAGAGCCATTGTTGAGGCCGCCATTGGAAGAACAAGAGAGATACTTTGCTTTTGGTGTTAGAACTGAAGCTGCCGTTGTTGTGATGACAGAACCGTTGAGGTTGGACTTTATATAGAACATACCTTATCGGGGGAAAATCAACATCTATGATTCTATTGGCTGAGTATCTCCACGTGGCAGTTTCTTAGCCACAAATGAAACCTCATAATATTTAATAGCAAAAAGAAATAATTAATTATAGTTTCATAATATCACAGGGTCCCACTAGTCTTCCAATCAGAAACATTGACGTGGAAGGTATTAGATATTCATATATCCTATAGAGATGCAAATTTCTTGGTATATTGAAGATTTTGAAGATATTGGATAGGATATCACAGCTTCAATTCCTTATCTCAAAAGTTGGAAGAGAATTTTCTTTCCCTTACAATTCTAAGTTTCCAACTTACACATTTATTCCATCTGCAAAACCACCTTCCATAGTTAAAAGTCTTCTCTACTAATAGAAGCCAAAGGAAGCCAAATTAAGGATTGACAAACAGTTCCATAAACTAAATCGGTGAATCAGAGAACCAACAGCCTTCATCATATTACTGAATGTTGATTAGAGATGGATTTCAAGACACCGGGACCAGGTTCTCTCAGAATCTTTTCTACTTCATTTACGTGCTTGAACATACCACAAACGGAGTACTGAGTTCAGAAAATGGATATGAAAATTTGAGGTTTTGATGCATTCACGAGAGAGAAAAAAAGGGCTTAGTATGTAAAATTTTGTGAGACAGATTATTAACAGACGAATTTCTAGCCCACAAAAGGAATGCTTCAGTTAAACAGCTGATGCTTGCAAGAAGAATTATGCGTACAAAAAATGAAAAAAAGAGATTATTGAAATGGGATTTTACCTATTATCCGGGAGGATCATTGAGCAAGAAATCCTCTACAGTTGATGGGAATTCCAATCCTTCAAAAAACTCATCAGCGTTGTGAGAAGCAAAAGCAGCCTTACCCAGCAGCAAGTACGCCAATCTAAGAGGCTCTAACCTCTCCTCCTCACCGCCACCATTCAAGAAGTAATTAATCCATCCGTCAAGCCTCTCCACTTCCTTCCCACATTTGGGGCCTTTCAGCCCAACGATCTTGCTGTAAAACCCGTTTTCACAACCCCCGCAGCCATTACAGCTACAGCTACTCCTCGCTCCTGGATCAATCGCGTCTCTTCTCACTCCCAATGCTTTTTCGCCATATAAATCTCCAAGCCCTAGGAGTTGAATCAGGCGTTGGATGTCATCTAGCGGCTGATTTTGGCCAAAATCGACGGGCTTCGGATGATTGGATTCCGATTTTGGAGGGGATAGCGGAAATTCAGGGGAAGATGAGAGGAACTCGAGCGGAGGTTCGCTGCTTTCGTGGAGCATGGAGGTGTCGTTGGTTTGGGGCAAATGAAGAAACATGGGAGAGCTCAGTGAGTCTTCGGCTGATGAAGCATTGCCTTCTCGAACAGCCTCGTTTTGTAGCGATCCATGCTCCAATTTAAGCCGTTTTTCAACCTAGTTTGGGAATGAATCTAGAGATTATGAGACTGAAAAATGGAAATGGAATTGAAATTGGGAGTTAGGTTACCTGCTTCAGAGACGAAAAGAAATTGGAGAGAATAGATGGAGGCGGCGGCTGCATTTTTCTCGCACATGAAACTGCGGCGATGCGATTGCGAGGCAAAACTGCCACACAAAATTTGCCGCTAAATTTATATGCATAATTAATTATTCTCCGTTCCAGTATTTTTATATTTGTTCAATTTTATTCCCATGAATTTTGTTTTAGAAATTACACCTTTTTTTAAAAACAGAAATTACACATGAAAAATAGATGCATCGATAAAGAGAATTGATTACGTATTTTAAGAAAAATTTTCGACATTTATCCGTTGATAACTCTCAAAAAAAAATACTTTTCACCTTTTTTATATAAAAAACTATATTTTACCTGTCAAAATTTTAACAGTGATCAATCAACACAATATAGATACAATTTGGATGTTCAATCATCAATACTTAAATATTTTTCATATTTTAATGTGTCAGTCTAGTTTTGATATATTAGCTCTAATAGGCAAATGGGGACTTCTTTCTCTCTACCACATGTCTGTAGTATAATGTCTTGGTTCAATTTTTCATATCCAGAACGTTTGAGCTCAATTTTGAAATTTTATTTTGTATATAAAAATATTCCAAAGCAAAAAGGGAACAATATTTAATACAGTCGATACGCATTTGATATTTCACCTCATTTAATCCAAAACAAAATAAAATTACAATCGACTCTAATTTCACACTCGAAGCTAAAATTAAAGAAAAATCACATTTGATAGGTTCATTTTCCAGGAACAAAGTTGGTGGCATAAGCCCAAGCATTGTTGTTGACTGGGTCAGCCAAATGGTCAGCAAGGTTCTCCAATGGACCTTTTCCGGTGACAATAGCCTGAACGAAGAAACCAAACATGGAGAACATCGCCAACCTTCCATTCTTAAGCTCCTTCACCTTCAGCTCTGCAAATGCTTCCGGGTCATCTGCAAGTCCCAACGGGTCAAAGCTCCCACCCGGGTAGATCGGGTCGGTCACCTCGCCGAGTGGACCACCGGCAATACGGTATCCCTCGACGGCTCCCATTAGAACTACTTGGGAAGCCCAAATGGCTAAAATGCTCTGTGCGTGGATCAAGCTGGGGTTGCCCAAGTAGTCGAGCCCACCTTCATTGAAGATCTGAGATCCAGCCTTGAACCATACCGCTTCCCCGAATTTCACACCGTTGCGGGATAGAAGCTC
>NW_019104502.1:1793825-1810266 GCF_001995035.1 Momordica charantia | reverse complement strand
GAGCTTCTATCCCGCAACGGTGTGAAATTCGGGGAAGCGGTATGGTTCAAGGCTGGATCTCAGATCTTCAATGAAGGTGGGCTCGACTACTTGGGCAACCCCAGCTTGATCCACGCACAGAGCATTTTAGCCATTTGGGCTTCCCAAGTAGTTCTAATGGGAGCCGTCGAGGGATACCGTATTGCCGGTGGTCCACTCGGCGAGGTGACCGACCCGATCTACCCGGGTGGGAGCTTTGACCCGTTGGGACTTGCAGATGACCCGGAAGCATTTGCAGAGCTGAAGGTGAAGGAGCTTAAGAATGGAAGGTTGGCGATGTTCTCCATGTTTGGTTTCTTCGTTCAGGCTATTGTCACCGGAAAAGGTCCATTGGAGAACCTTGCTGACCATTTGGCTGACCCAGTCAACAACAATGCTTGGGCTTACGCCACCGACTTTGTTCCTGGAAAATAAATCTACAAAAATGTGACTTTTTTTTTTAACTTTAGCTTTGAGTGTGTGTATTGTAATTTTACTATAGATTAAATGACAGGGGAAA
Organism: Momordica charantia; assembly: GCF_001995035.1. Next base: position 1,809,728 of record NW_019104502.1, on the reverse strand, counting down.
TATGTATTTTTGTATTAAATATTATTCCCTTTGCTTTGGAATATTTTTATCCAAAATCATGTTATGGATACAAAAAGTGAACCAACGCATTTTAGTATTTGTAGGAGTCGATGGAAATTCATTTGATAATTGAGTTGGAATGGATACTACAATTAATATATGCACTTAATTATTTAACATATTGTATAATAATGGACAACTAGGTTAAGATATTAAAATACGTGCTGATTTGTGGGCACTCCATATTGGGTAGATTTGTCATTTGAGGGAGGCATTGATGATGAGTTTGGCCCCCTTTTAAAAAATATATTAAAAAACATAAGTTTCGAAATTATTTAGGTCAATACAATGTTGAACATATTCTATTAAACCATCTATTTCGATTTAAAGATGGTGAGTTCGAATCTTCTCTTTCATATGTTATACTAAAAAAAATTAAAATTTAAGTGAATAAAAGAAGGCGTATTTTATTATTTAGTCTCATTATTATATATTATCCATAACTATTATTGACCAATTATGGATGAACCCATCTCAAAGTCAACGGTGATTATCCTTTCCTAAATAATCAATATGATACATTATATATATTTTTATCTTAAAAGAAGTTTTAAAAAATTGGATTATTCGCCTTGTCTTTCTTTTGGAAAAAAACCAGGTTTATTGTCATTATTAAACTCTACTCATTTAATAAATAAAATTTGTTATTATAAAATTAGCTACACATTAACTTATATACCAATTTTTATTATAAAATAAAAATGAAAAGAATTAGTATAAAGTGAAATTATAAATTTACATAATTGTAATAACAATAATACTATGCTAAACCTTTTTTTTTCCGTAATCTTAATCTTAAGATATAAATATTAATGCTCTTAACGAAAATTACTATAAATTTTAAGACTAAGATAAATGCCAACTAATTGTAGATAAGTTCTTGTTTTTTTTTTTAAGAAAGAAAAAACAAAATAATTATAGATAAAGTTCAGTAGCATTGAGAGTTCATTCGATTACAGATCTACAAACAATTTTATTGCTAGAGGGAAAAAAAAAACTTTAGTGTTCATGCTCATCGTTTAGAAGATGATGGATCATCAGGAGATGTGGGAGCTTGGTCTTCTACTTCATGCTCAACTGGATCATCAGCACGGATATTATCTCCCCTTCGGTGTCATCTTCTCCTACGATCTCCAAAAATATTAACAATAGCTTTTTTTTTTCCACTCCATACTTTCGAATAATTAACCGAATATCCATATTTTTTCAATATCATTTCTTGTAATGTTCTAACACTGACAGATGGGTCCGACTTTACAACGTTGTATACCTCTGAAGCAATAAGAGATTGGGGTCTAATTGATCGTGATCTTGGCTCGATCTTGAATCAACACAACTATGTGTGTCATTATATTGTGTAATCTCAAATCTTCTATGTCTTTTAAGATAACTAGCACGAAGTCGCCACATGCAACCATTGTCATGTTTTTTACATTTGATAGCTCAAATTCTCTTATTTGAGTCGACCACTTCAAAATGTTGACGATGTAAAATAGAATAACTTTTGACCACATTTTTTAACTCTGACTTCGATTTTCCCTTGTGCAAGCAATCAGGGTCGCGACTTTCTTCTTCCATTGTAGACTCAGTTATAGAATTAATAACATCCATATATCTAACTCGTAGAAAAAAGGGGGAACTTCTTCATAATCTCGATAAACGTCATTTGGTTGTCTTAGACTAGCATCATCATCAGTTAAAATCTCTTCATCATTTGTAGCGATAGTTGGGTCATGATAATTATCATGAGCCAACTCTACCATTGGTTCTACATTCTCTGCCTCTTCTTCATTACAATTTTCCTCTTTTTTACTTGTCTACTTAGAACTGGATTTTCAATGTTTGGTTGAGTAATAAAAATATATGTTGTAATTGGTAGGGATGGAACGATGTTCATCATAAATTTAAAATCATTCTCACTTCGTAATCTTATAGGGACATAGAAAGTAGACCTTTGTCGAACGGATACTTCCATATCTAAATATGACCTCTAATACTTGATTTTTATCTATAGATAATCTGTCACATAAATAATCAACAAATGAATCTAATTGAATTTCACGAACAACATTTATTTGAAGACATGGTGGTATATCATACTCTATACCGTTTGGCCCATCAATAATACTTCCATTCATTTAACACATAACCAACATTCATATGTCCCATGATAATTAGGCAGCTAAATCTGATATTTAGAAGGAAAAAAAAAATCTATATAAGTAAACAATAAACAAGCAAAACCAAAAAGTATATAGTATACATTAAGATAAATTAGATTTTGTGTCAAAGGGGCAATATAAGGAAACAATTAAAATCTTTTAGAGTTCAGAGTTTTGTGAATTTAGGACTTAGGTTCTAGGGTTTTGTTTAATATAAAATATCTTTTAAGATTTAGGGTTTAAGATTTATGTAAATAGTTTTTATTAGCTTTTATTAGCTTTTATTTTATTTTATTTTTGAGAAATTTATTAGCCATAATTTTAATGTTTAATGTTTTAGGGTATGAAGAGAATTTTTTTATATCTTTCATTAAATATATAATATGGCGAATGTGGTCATGAATTTAACCAAATCTCATCACTTTATGACATAATGACAGTAATAAGAAATATTTTTCCTTTTAATTTAAAGTAAAAACCATGGTCTATGTTCTCAAAACTATCAATTTTTCTTTCATTTTTAAGTTTTACTATAATTTTAACTTTTCCACACGAAAGAAAATAATTCAACTTATATCTTAAAATTATGACATCATATATATTAAGCTAATTGATAATTATGGTTTACTAATTAATTACATTTAAACTAATTATGATATTTTTAAAAGGAAAAACCGAACTAACTTTTAAATCATCAAAACTCTAAGGTGGAACTCTTTCCTGTGAGAGGTACGCACAATATTAAGTTGACTATTCTTTTTCTTAAAAAGTTAGTTAAGATTAAAACATTAAATTACAGGGGGAGAATTTAGACCTTGGAGGATTATTAATTTTTTCTTATTAAATAACATGGAAATATAAGAATTCGAACTCACAAACCTTAAAGCCCAACACATTGAGCAACATTATTCTAGGAGGAGGATTAGTAATTAATTCATAGTATTGCCATGACTCACCACATTCACTACCTCTATCTATTCCACTTTTTTTTTAATCTTTTTATATAATTTTTAAATCATATTTTGGCAATTCTTTAAACATTCACATTTATTTAATTTTCAATTCTTAAGTCTTAACTTCTTTAATTTTCTACCTTCAATTCTTAAATGTTCTATTTCAATACTTAATTTTACATTTAAAAAAAATTATACTAGCTATATTTCCTACTTTTTATAATTATGATCATCTAACAAACTTTTAGGACTCTAGCATTTTAGGGTTTAAGATATACTATTGCAAATACTTGCGAATGAACCAGAAATTACAAAAGTATTTATTAAGGTGTTAGGGTTTAAAGTATATTATTATAAATACTTTTGGATTGGTAAATAATTTAAATAATAAATCACATACATGCCTCCCGAGTCCTGATGAATAAAGTTGTATTTTATTTGGCATTTCGCATTTGCATTCAAAATTATAGTGTAAAAGTGAATTAAACAGTAAAAATTGACAGCTGTCGGATTTGAACCCACGCCCTTTCGGACCAGAGCCTAAATCTGGCGCCTTAGACCACTCGGCCAAACTGTCAGATTGTGATCATCCTTCTACACTTTATAAAAATATCGATGTCACCAACTAATTTATAAATTTTATTTAAATTAATAAATAAGTATTTTATCCTTTTTAAATCAGTTTAAAATTCTTGTTATTAATATTATGTCTATATTTATGATGGTGAAAATTTAATACCATGGGTATTCGTTATAAAACAAATTATATAAAGTAGACAAACTTTTCAATTTTCAAAAAAATGAACATATTCAACTTATTAAATTAAGATCTAATATATTTTTAACCAGTGAATAAAATTCACCTATTTAGCCACCACAATATTTTTTCTTACTATCCTTACGGCTACCATTTCAATGGAAGACAGAAACATGAAAACAATTCTATAAAAGGTTTTACGACTTGTAACAATCAAGAACTGGAAGCCATCGCAATGACCAAAGATCTGTGCTGACAAATTTCTGAGTTTCTTCCTCCTAGATGTTCAAAAATGGAAACATTCTCTTGGCATGAGATCCATAATAGCACCTGAAAATTCCATTCAATCGGTTAATGCAGTCCCCAGCAGTAGTGTGGTCTCCCAGAGATAACTGGATGGAAGAAAGCTTCAAGAGCTCGTTGCCAATGGCGATGTGGCTTTCGCCGTACAACTTTTCCAGTATCTGCAAAAGCGAGCAAAGGAGGATTAGATTTCATTTACTCCGAATAGAACCAAGGTGGTGAGTTGAGATGAAAAAATGTGGGCAGCAAAATGTGTTGCCTGAAACTTAAAAAGAGAAGGAAAAAGAAACATTCAATAGCAGAAAGTTCGACATGTGATTCAAACTAGATGATATTTTTCCAAAAGAACCCGATTGAGCAGAGGTTTGTATTGATGAGGTTTTGTTCTGTCACAGATGCGGATTCGGTTTCTATTCAGTTCCAAAGATTACCCTGATGTAGCACAACATTTAAATTAACTAAATCTAGAAGTCTTTTATAATGAACTTCTAAAATTATAAATGGTATACAGGGCATCTCTAGGCATGATTATCACAAAAGAAAAAATGGAGCATATTAAAACAAGTTTACTTTGTAGCAATTAGCTTCCAACAAGTAATTACATAACTCCAAAAAGAAAGCATACCCGAATCGATGCTTTACAATGGTCGGCTGCAAGCTCTAGTTTTCCAATCAAACAGAAAGCCTGCGACAGATGGTCTTCTGCCTACAAGGATTAATCACAGACGATTAAATATAGCACTAATAGTCGCCCATGGTTATGGGCCTAGCATTGCTCAGCTAGGATTGCAGCTGCATTGTCCACTCTACAATCACTTCGACATGAATATCTCTAACATTCGAGCGTCTCTAACATTCTAGCATGAAAAAAGAACCAATAGCACATAGTGTTCGATATGGAAAGAGAATAACTCACTTCTGCTATGCGCCTATTATATGCATGCAGTGTAGATTTCAGTGAGAACAGAGCTCTTAAAGCATCTGAGAGTGTAGTTTCTGACACCCTATTTAAATTTATTTCCTGCTGTAACCTGTGTAAAATCAGTTAGCCAGATATTCAAACCCATGGAAAACTTATGTACTTATAGCTTTTAAGATCTAGAACATGTTTTGTATTGAACATAATTCGAAACAACACGGCTCCAGTCGAGAGAAGCAAGAATTCTCTTGTAATAAGCAATTATAGAATACAAATATGACTAACACTAATGAACTTGGACAACATTGCATCAGGGCGTTACCTTGTAAAGTAAATCCAGGCCTCATCCACTGTTGACTGGGACGATTTTATATCGCGATAAAATCCACATTTCAAACAATGGCTATGACCAATATGAAGGAAGCTGCCACTCTATAGAGATGCAATAGCATTAGTCACTTGCCCAAACCATTGTTAAACTTAGTAAAAACATGAAGTTAAACCTATCTCAAACCATTGTGGAATATATTGCTAGAAAGAATAATTGAGTGTTCAAGGATAGGACTAAGGATTTGGGAAGAGGTGCTTTATCCATTTTTAGTTGTTCTCTTGGAGTTTCTTTAGAACAATGAATTTGGTGGTCATTCTTCTTCAAATAGTATTAGTAATTGGGATCGTTTCTTCTATAATGGGGTAGGGCGAGTGACTTGTTCTGGTGAGAGAGTTGATTTTTTCTTGATTTTGTTGAGTCAAAACATTGTAACTTTTCAAATATTTAGAAGTTTCGGTTTAAAGCATAAAAGAAATTTAGGATACCTGAATGAAAGGCTCCAGCCTACTTAGCTTGTCGACTGAATGGAAGTCCTGGATTTTCTTATTTTCACAATCGAAGACGGATCTATCCAGGACTACTCCGAGGCAATCAGCATTAATGCAACAAAACGCATTAAGGACAAGGTCAGATATGTTCACCAATGAGCAACCACTACACTGGCATTTAAAAGAGTACTCATCCTCTAGCAACTTAAGCCGGTCTTTACAGTCCAATTGACCAACCTGTAAAGGAGGTACATTTGGTTTTGAAGAGCATCATGCTTAGTAATGTCAATTGATCAGAAAATAAAGTAGCAATATTTATGTTTTTGAAAGAAAAGTAAAAAGAACGCAGCAGCAAATACCATGATTAAGAAAAGAAGACAGACTCAAGTTTCAAGAGTAGAGGCAAACCTGGGGACCATACGACAACTCTAGGGGACACCCGACTGACACGAACTCGGTTGTCCGTATAAAGAGAGTACGTGAGTTGAAATATGCATGGATGTTTGGTTTGCAGGAATGGTTAAACAAGCTTCCAGTGGTATAAATAGCTTGACCTACTCTGACCTATAAGAATATAAACCACAATAAGGAAGTGCCAAGTACAAAGGATTTACAATGTAAATCAATTGGAAGATTGGAACCATATAGAAATAGAGGTCAAATACGTAGTATTATGAGCTTACTTGTTCCATATTACAAGTAAAAGGAACCGTGCTAGATAATACTCCACGCTGATCTGGTGATCCGGGTGCATCAAAGGATTTAATACGGACAATAGATATAGAGTTTGTCCTAATTTGGGATATAAGTATGACAATCTGCAATGATAGAGCAAATGATCCATCTCACAATCATGTACCACATAAAGTACACTGATGGAACTATTGACAATTTTAACAAATTAATATAACTAGAAATATTTGTATTGGTTTATTAGATTTCAGCTTTCATCATGGAAAAAGAAAAGAAGAGAAATGAAAAAGAGAAGGCAAAACATGAGAATGTAAGTGTCTGAAAATATATAATATTTAAAGGCAAAAGAAAAAGGGCACAGTTGTGCAAGCATTTACATATTACAGAAGATAAAAGAGCAGACAACCTTTTCCCGAAAGAGAACATTTTTATTCTAGTAAATTGGGCGTTTTTCATTCTTTCAAGAACAGATGAAGGGAGCAAGAATCAACCAACCTGCGAGATAGAGTTCCCATTAATTGGAAGTTGAGAAGGGAAAAATTGCTGAAGACAACTTAACAATATTATGGAATATATGATACACTCCAGCTTGCTATCAGTAGGCATTTGTGAAAAATGGTGTGAAAGATTCTACAACAAAATGTCTGAATGAGCTTTCAGTAGATATCATATTTAAGGGCTAAGATATCAAACACGATTAATAGAGATATATAGTCATCAGAAGTACCAACATATCCACAACGCTAGAAGCATCTGCAAAGCCACCTTTTTGTGCTACATATTTGACCACTATTCGCCCAGCCAAAACAATCTCAGATGGCAATATAGCAGGCCAGTGCACACCATCACATTCATGTTTATGTTCAGGAACATCTTCAGTCCTAATGTCAGCAAAACCGTGTGAAGTTATTTCTTGAACATACTTCTGGAGGTCATCAGATAGATTTTTTAAAATATCTTGATTATCTGGAGGAGCTTGTAACATTTGCCCCCCTGCTTGTATTTGGCAATGTTGTGAGCAGTACAGAGGAATTGTGCATGATGGACAGGGTATTTTATCTGCTGGTAGTTCATTAAAGCAGTAATGGCAATGAGTTTCTCTATAATGCTTCAATATTACCTGCCAGTCAAAATCAAAGTAAATGTTATATGACCATTAAAGCAGGAAAATATGAATTTAGGTTGAGTATTTTATAATTTTAATACCTCTTTAGATTATAGTTGGTTTATATTTTAAATTTGTTAAGGAAAAATAGGTTATGTGATGAATTATATAACAGTCTTTAAAGTGAGAAAATATTATAGATTTCAACTGCAGTTTCGATGAAATCTAAGAGGCCTATACCAAAAAGTACAAAAGTGGTCGAAGTAAAAAGGCAGATGATGACAAGAACTGAACTTTCTAAAAAGACAAGGAACTGACCAGACTGTTATCCACCAGCTATGGAGGTTGCAAAGCCTTTAGAGTGCCCCTGAACAGAGAAGAGAACTCTGTCCTAGCTACCATGGAATTGGGTGGGAGAAAGTACACCACAGGGTTTGGGTTTAGAGTTGTTTATGTGAAATAAGGCCAATAGTCTCAAAAGAAGTGAACTACACCAGCATGATTGGCTCAGTTCAAAACCAGATTCTATCCCCATTACATGACCAGTTCGCTTGGCCACTTAATTAAGAAAACTAAATAACTGAGTACTTGGATTTGGTTTTCAATTTGGTAAAAAGTCTGACCAAATTGAATCAATGTGCACTCCTAGCTAGCATTATGACTAATCTATGTTAAGAAAAAAACAACAGAACTTCATAGAGAATTTTAAAAAGTCAACTTTAAGGTTAACAGAATGCCCTTAAATCTTCCTTCAACATTTGAGATTGAAGAACTGAGGCCTAATTGAGATTACTTAACATCCAACCCATCTCCCTTTTGCTATAAGTAGAAGAGTTTGCTTCTAATATTGAGAAACCATTCACAGAATAACTTCCTCGAGAAAATATAGTCTGGACACATTAAGATGTCCAATGGGCTGGGGGGAAAAACTCATATAAAGTTACAGTCATGTAAGTTTTAGACCTCATGGCAGTACAAGGTGAAAAATTGAGAGAACTTGTCAAACTCCAAAGAAAAGGAAGAAAACCCGAGACAGGCACAAAATTGCATTCCCCATAATTCAGAAGATAAGCATGTACTCACCGAGGCATAAGGTTCTTCAATATGGACCATGGAAGATGGAGGTATCTCAGTGGGTGAAACCATCCCTCTCCCCTTATTCGATGTGGTGACATGTAATTTTACTTGGATTGGCTCATCTGTTACACATAACAAGCTAGTTTTTAACCAGTAACTGAGTACCTATGGGCTATGTTCTACACACACATAGGAAGTAGGAACCAAAATGTTTTTGGGCACCTATCCATAAAAGACAGAATATCAAAACTAGGTTATTTTGTTTGAAGTCTCCAGATTATTTTATTTTTTAAAATAAGAAATATATATTACATTAAAGAAGACAAAATATATAAAAAGCTTCAAAGGATCTTTAGAAACACACTCCGATTGGAGGCAGGAAGGTAACTAGATCTCCAACGAAGCTACAAAAACAATCGAATCCCCATATTTTGTGGGCTCTCCACAAACATCCACACAGTTTTTTCTTTTGTTAGATTCGTAGTATCCTCCATCCCCGCTACTTCATGAGGAGACTTCACACCAAACTCTACCTCCAAGGAAAAAGTGTTTTCATTTATTAGGCCTTCCACCAGAAGGCTCAATCCCAAGACCTTGGAAAACTTCTCCTCAAGCATCCCAAGCCCTTACCACCATAACTGCCCCTAGAGGACCTCTACAGAGACATATTAAAAAGGCTTATTCCCCCCAATTAGGAAAGATTAGCTTGACATCAATGCATCCAAAAAATGACCACCAAAAATTTGTCTGGAAAAAGAGTATTTCAGCGACAGGAGCTTGGCTCCTTCCGGAAAATCTATAAACAGAAGCACCAGTTCAGCTGAGGGTCCCCCTTTGAGCTTTATAGTGCTGAACGGGATTTGGAAGAGAATAAAGTTGAACATTCTCCCAACCAGCCCTTATATCAATAGAGGAAGAAGGTAAAAAAAATACTTCCAGTTTAGAAAACATGAGCAATTCTTCCATCTCCAAGTATTCAAATTTTCAGAAAAGGCAAGAACTCAGGTCAAAGAGCAAGCGGACCATTGGCATTTTTCGAAACTGAAACATAAGAAAATGCTTTTTTGTTCCTTCAATTCTTTACGCCCACCTCTAATTTTTAATAGTGTCATTGCACTTAAAAATCTAAGCTCAATAAATCAATGCAAAGAAAAATTCTAGAGTTTTTATTCAATAAAATTACCATAAAGAACTAAACATTAGATATAAGTATCATCTAGCATACCAAACTTATCCAATTTGTTCTTGCTATGTTCAATTACTATATTTGACCTCTTGTGCTGATCTTGAATGACCTTCAGCTCATCTTCTATCTGCTTCTTTCCATTGAATGACATCTCCACATTCTCAGCAATATGAAAGTCACGGACAGCATCATCAAAATTTCCCACAGTAGCATTTGCTTTACCTCTTCTGTACCATGCCTACAGAAAAGAAATAACAAAATGTGGCAATAATAAGACAAAGGGAAGAATTTAACAACAATTGAACTACACGGAATGCCTTCTATTCTTTGTCACTAATATTATCCAAGGAAAGTATATCAAACGAAATTAGAGTCACCTTTGCATAGGTTGATGAAATTTGAAGGGCTCTATTGCAATCTCGTACACACTCCAATTGCAGATCCATTTTCTACAGAGAGCATAAAGCAGATGGATTAGTGGCAATGGAGGAACCTAAATGTGTATCCAAAGCCAAAGGGATTTGAAAACGAAGCTTTAGATAACAATAGAGAAGATAACTCCATACACATACTAGAAAACTAAGGAAAGTAGAGTAACAAGATATCCATATCGACCGCATACCACATGAACTACTGGCCCAGAGATGAGAAAAATATAAGGCTTTAGAAAGTACAAAAAGACAAATAATTTGATATTTAAAGATTCGAATTTTTCTTATAGAATGATAATTAACAAAACCACTAAAAAAAATAAAGTTTGACGCCAAACCAAAGAAAATATCTCAACAATGATATCTTAGATGGCAGTTTGACATACACCCACAGTTGAGTTGAGACGAATACCCTTTACAGCTTACTAAAAGAGTATGGATTATCTAGCAAATTATGCATTTCATTCAATTTAAATTCCAACTAATTATGAGAAGTAATGCAAGTCTCTAAGAGGGGGCACGCACACACATGTGGATGTGTCGACCAATAAATGATGGGAAACAACAATTACCAAATTTACCAATTCATTATTCGAGAGAGGGAGAGAGAGTGGCATTATAAAGTTTTAGGCTGAATATAAATCTGCTGGATAAGGATTGAAACTCACATGCAAAACCGATGCTCGATTCACATATAAGGTTGCAACCAAATTCTTGTTCATGTCAACAGCATTCATAGGAGCAAGTTGCAGTGCCTGTGGATGTTATAAGAACAGGAGGGAAACATGAAGTCCCAGTCAAAAAGGTTGAAAACTAGTGATGTGTACTGGTGCAGTGAAAATCAATCCAGAAACAAAGAATGTGAATAACCCACTGCATATATATAGGCACTGGAAAAACCTGTTTTCCTTCCTTTGTTGTAAGTTAAAGTTGTAAATCAATCCTGAAATCAATCCACAATTCATCATCAACCTTGATTGAGGATGTTTCCTATAAATCCCCTGCTCGGGAAGATGTCTCATCCCCCTAGCCCCCTTTGTAATCTTTTTCTCGCACTCATGGTTTCAACATAAATTTGTAATATTTTGTATTCCCCCTTATTTACTAATGACATATTGGCGGTGTCTCTTATCAAGATAATATTCCTCCTTTGCCAAAAAACTGAAAGAAAAAAATATAATAACTCCATTACAGTTACAATATTAAGTGTAACTTGGGTACCCGGGAATAATGAACCAACGCATTAGCATAATCCCCTTTTAAAAAACATTGATTGCCCTGGCGCTTCAACTCCAGAGCAGCGTCCTTTTTCTTCCCACAGAGAGCCTTTTCAGGATCCATTGCCAAGTCTCCGATGACCTGAGACGTTAAGGGACAAAACCCAACATAAAAAATTGCCCATATTCCTCGCAAGTTAAGTTACTTGTAAGTATAACCCAGAAGCTAAATTTACCTACTTTTTGAGTGAGAAATGGAACAGAGATATGAGGCCATTTTCAACCGAGCTTACTTGGAAGAAGAGCTCCAACTTCTGAAACAGGCGTAGTAGGGAAGAACACGACGAAGGAAGATCTTCGGCGGTGCTTGAACCCACCGTCTGCTTCAAGTTTTCCGGCACCAATGATTTCAGCTGCTCCATAAAGTTGGGAAAGGAGTGCTAGCTCCAAAAGATTGAACGCCGTCTACCAAGTCTAAAACGACTCCCGATTGATCATTGGGAAACGTAATTTTCAAAAGTTGCGAGGAATCAGTTGGGTGTTCTTTTGGGTATGAATTTTTTATTTTGGTCATTTTAAATTTTCTATTTTTATAATAAAATGAAATTAAAAAAATGGTAACGCCCTTGCCTTTAAAAAAAATGGCTAACGCTAATAATTTTAAGGTAAAATTTTATACAATTTATTAGATTTTAAAAAATATATATTACTACTTTTAGAACAACTCTTAAAATATTCTCACTCTCAAACTTATTTGTTATGAAATTCACGTACATAGTGATTAATTAATCTTTTTAAAATTCAAAACATGTTGTTTCAAGAGATGACTTGGTCCACTTTAGTTGAAAAGATCCTTTCATGGCTTTATATATTGTTTTATATGTTTTTTAAATTTTTATTTTTTAAGAATCGGTATGTCAAAGTGAAAAACTGTACATTTAAACTACAATTATTGAATTCCACGAGTTGTATTAAATAAAATTAAAAAAATACATTGCTTTTTCCCAAAAATTTGCCTATCTTTCAATTATTTTTAAACTTCAACCACACCAGGGAAAAAAAATCAAGCTATTGAAAAGGTATAGGACACTGAATTACTATCTTTTACAATTGAGAATGAGATCGCCAACATGGATATAGCTGTTGAAAATGAGATTACATATAATGATTAGTCATAATTGAAAACACTAAACTTCAACTTCTAAAATCGAGGGAAAAAAAAAGCTACAGAAGGTGCATTGAGGGAACTCAAAGTGCTTCTACCTCTTGGCATCTAAACGAGTACTTTTGCCATCACAAATAAAGCTATCAACCATTGTAGGTATCAAATCTGATGTGTTGAAGCTGCATCGAGGAACCGACTACCAACAACTATGGTTCAAAACTTCTCCGGGACTACGACGTAATGTGACCCGATCTCGTTGTCGTGAAAATGGTTGGCTGGTGTTGTTGAAACATTACGAGAGTTCTTTGTATCAAATGTTGATTCAGTTAGTGCTTTTTGCTGTACTGGAAATCTGCTACTCTGCTAAGTTCTTGACCTGATTCGAGTCGAGGGAGGTCGAGAAAATGGCGAAGATTTACAAACCCTTCTCAGAAAAACTGGCATGGAGAATAAAGAAACAGGGCAATGCTCGATCGAAAGGCGAAGAAAAATCTGTTGTTGATCAAGACTCATACTGTTGAAGTTACCACAAATATCTCTCTGTTTATTTTTTCTACAAAGTGTGACAAGAATACATAAAAAGAATGCTGCCATGGATCTCCAAGTAGCAAATGTACATCTCGACGAGAATGAAACGGCAAAATCAGTGGTTAGCTCGGGATATTCAGATATTCTATTAACATTTGATCAAGGCAATATGCAAGATAAGTATATATACACGTTTACAGCATCATATAACAGCACCTTACGGATTTTTTCGATACTGATCACAAGCACATTTCACAACGGTTGCAATCATATCTACATAACAATCAAATATCATTTCTCGGGGTCAGTCGATCGGCGATTCTGGCACGCTTTCGAAATGGCAGACAGTAAACTTGCATCTCGAAAGCATTCATATGGGGCTAGCCCTCGATACCTACAATTGAAAGGCAATGACAAACAACTTCCATGACCGCTTTCAAGCACACATCCAAAATAATGAATGTAGAGATGAAAGAGTAATTAATAACTCATTTGATAACCATTTCACATCTAGTTTTGTGTTTTCTGTTTTTTAAAATTAAGCTTATATACCATACTTTCGCCTGTGTATTTCTTTGTTTTGTCATCTACTCTTTAAAAAGTTTTTTTCAAAAGTAAAATTTGGAAAATAAAAATAAAAATAAAAGTAACTTTTAAAAACTTGTTTTTGTCTTTAAAATTTGACTAAGAATTCAAATATGTTTTCAAGAAAGGTAAAAGACATCCAAAGAAATTAAGAGGAAGCAACCATAATTATCAAAAATACAAAACACAAAAACAAAAATCATGATAAACAGGACCCAAATAATTCTACAAGTACAAACCGGTGCATTTGTTGTCAAAGTCCATTGTTGAGGACGACGCACAGCTGCAGAACCGTCCCGACTGAAGGTTATTGTCGCTTGTTCTTGGGCACTAGCTGCTATCCATGGTGGTAATTCTCTCGTGATCCAAAGAACAAATGCTGAAGGTATTGATGATCCTGGCATAGTAGTCTGCTTCATATCAAAATTTTGAAGAAAAATTTGGAGTTCTAATTAATTGGCATAAGATCGGCACATATTGAAGAGTCGTCCCTTCCTATTTCCAAGTAAAAGTGAAATAATAACGCGCAGAGTAAGAAAATATAGAAGCTCCCTAGAAAAACTGTCCTCAAGAATTATAACATCGGCTTCTTGCTTATCAAAAACTTGTGTCTTTATGAAACTAAACAAACAATCTAATGATTAAACATCTTTCAACAGTGTTTAAGCTTGTTCCCGATCAAACTCGAGTCCAAACGAACTAAACAATTGTGGGACAAGAAGTTGACATTTTCCATACCAATACCCATACTAACTTTAAGAAAGCTTATATCATCTTTCAATGTGAGAACTTTCTTTTATCGAGTACTTGAAATGGAAAATTAGCATCATATACCTATAAAATAGTATGTAATCAGCAAAATAGAAGTATATGCAGATGCACCATAAATGTGATATTGTCGCCACTGATACAGTCCCTGCAATCATAATGATGAGTAAAATTCACTGTTCCACAAAACTATCAAGCACGTCGTTTTCTTTTGTCGTTTGTCTTTTTTCTTAAGAAAACTAGAGGACATAGTTAAATAGAGCGTATACCGGTATATTAGTTAAAAGAGCTACGAGTGCACTCGAAGTGAAGCATATGACAGAAATCGCAGCTAAACCTGCAACCTGGAACAAAACAGAATAATTTCCAAGTAATAAGATGAACGCAGCATTTAATGTCTTAAGAACATAACTAAAAGGTGCATGAAACCGCAATCCCGACACTATTGAAGAGTGAAGTATTATGAGTTTCTGTATTTCATTAGTCTAATAAAGTAGGAATTAAGAATTAAAAGAGGTAAAGGAAAAAAATAATTAGTCTGCTACCTTCAATATTTCAGATGATGCCCTCTCAGATCTAACCTTTCTCATTTTCAAGAACAATAGCAGTCCTGGACATCAAAGTTAACACAAAAGGGAAAATGTTTTTTAAGATCTAATAAAATATGTAAGAAATAGCTGTAATTATTTTTTCATGGCTCCTATATTCAAGTTGACCTGTATTTTTTGTTCTGCCTTTTTGTACTTTCACTATGAAAGCGATTCTTTTAGAGAGATAAAAAACTATCAGACAGCAGTATTATGGGAGGCGATCCTTGGTTCTGATGCAAGAATAAGGCAATAGCTGGAGGACAGAGTATTTTTCGATGAAACTGAGATCGAGAATTATGAGCGAAGATGCTAAGATAACCAAACTCCAGTACAAAGGATAGTTCCATACCGTAGCAAGCTAATGCGCATCCTAATAAGAGTATTGCTACAGCGAAAAAATCTACATATACTACCTGCAGATTAGTAAGATAATCAAGAAAGGAAATAGAAAGCTAATACTAAGCTGGAACGCCACATGGCATGTTTTTTTGGTCATATAGATATTAAGATAGTCGCCACATTTGATGCATTAACAAACTGAGAGAATTGTATCCGAGCCATACTTTAATATTGTGCATTATATTA
>NW_019104502.1:1716610-1793800 GCF_001995035.1 Momordica charantia | reverse complement strand
AAAAAAAAAAGGTTTGTTGAATGCAAATCTATTTTAAGATTCTTCGTACCTGAACAACTACCAAAGAATCAATGGATTTATTTCCCATCCCAATCCAGAGTATCAGAGCAAATGCCAATGTTAAAACAAAGATAATCGCAATCACCTATAAATAATCAACCAATGATCAGATTGGTCATTTGAGAACTTCAATTTCTTTATAAGCAATCAGCATCCATTTAAACAAAATCTGAGTAGTTGCTAAAAAGAATACTGTATCGTATACCAGTATTACTAAATTTTGGCGGCTTCCGACGTGAGGCAGTCGTGCCGGAAGCCACCTCTTACTCCAATCTGTATTTGATGAACTTGGTTTACTAGATATCGTCTCCAACAAGCCCTCCTCGAAACTTCTCTCTTCGTCCTCATCGTCTTCATCATCTGGCTGGTGGCAGAGGTCAACCCTATATATGTTTTCCACATAATCATAAGCAACAGCTTTCAAACAAGACAATAATGAAATGGTATAGAAATCTAAGGCTGTGGTGAATATGGAATAAATCTAATAGGGCATAGAAGATCGATTTCCGCTTCAAAACAGTACATTCTTTGAGCCGAGTGGATGAAAAGGAATAGAATAACTTTTGAAGAAAAGAGTAGGAATATCATATAATTATGAGTTTCATTTTGACTTCTTGCCAAGTGGGGCACTTTTCTACAAGCTCAATGGCAGCTTGGTATTTAAGAACTGTCTTATCTTCCTCCTTTGTTCTTGAGCTTTTCTTATCATTGTGAAAATTTCTTTACATCAAGCTGCTGCAACTAAGATTAATGAGACTCAACGAAAAAGAGAGAATTGAAAAGAAGAAACTCTTCTACAAAGCATTAAAAATCAACTCATGCAAATATTAGAAGGCTAATGATAAAAAGGAAATTGCCACTTACCAAAATGACAAAAGAAGAAGAAACAAAGCCAAAAGCAGAATTTTGGGGAAGGCTGCAAACAAAAAAATCCATATATAAATACTTTTATTGAAGTCCCAACATCAAGAGATTCAGGATATTTGACACTGAGAGATTACCCATAAAAATGAAGCCACAAGAACCTGACCAACATGGCCATCCATTGCAAGCAGCAAAAAGAGCTAACACAAAATAAGCTAAATAACCTGCCATGAAAGAAACCAGTTTGAGGAACCATGTTTGAGTCAAATAAATAAATACAAAAACTAGTTCTCAAAGATAAAATGTAGAGGTAAATAAAGGAGGAAAAAAAAAGAGTGAGTTTTGAATAGGATCACGAAAATGACAACGTCTTACCCAAATTAGAAGAACCAATTAATATATGGAACACCTGCAGTTTGCAAGTAGCATGAGACAAAAATCATTATACGAACTGGTCCATTTATACATAAATATCAATTAAGCACATTGCTTTTTATATAATGTCAAAAAACACATCACAGATCACAACTAATCGGATCGTGACAATGGTTTGGAAAATGACTATTCTGTTGGCGAGCACATACAACACTTTTCATCTAATTTTTATAAAACTTATTGTTTTCCATCTGGTTAAGACAAGAGAAGCAGGAAGTTCAAGAGTCCTGCATCTCTCATCCCTGTCTCAGTATTCTACTTTATACAAATCTCTCTCTACCTCGGCCCCCTTCTAACTTGTTCCTACTCCCACATAATCCAATCTACCAAACTAACTAAATGAACAATACCATGAAGGAAAGGATTGAAAATACCCAATTAAGTACACTCAGCCCTACTTGCTTCAGTGTGCTTTATTCTCAAATAAATCAAATCCACTAGAGGTCTGTCCAAACTCCAACAAGCAATTCTTCTTGGTAACCAGGGTACTGGATTGCCAAGGAGGCTTTGCCCACTCCAAGGCCAATGGTTATTAACTTTCCGACCTAAGAATTTGAACCCATGACTGTTGAGAATATCTCCAGGCATCCAAAGCCATTAACAAAGGAACCTCTGAGGTGCCCACCAAGCAATTCTTAAATGCAGAAGGCAAAAGATTATCGAATGGCCTGAATTGATCCTATACATTACAATTTGATGGAAAAATATTGACATTTTTTAATTTAGGATGTCATTGTCAGTGCAATAATATGACATGATGAAATCTCTCTCCCAAGCAATAGAATTGAGTTCATATATGTTGAAATTCAATCAGAAACTATGGCAGCTCAATTGGATAAGAAAGACCCATGATCCCTGAACTGCCTGTAAAGTCAATTAATGCGGCTGAAACTAAGAGATAAAAGGGGGAGCATCGATAGAAATGATTTCATTTGTTTTTATAAGAAACTGCTTTTGTTGAGATAAAATGAAAGAATATACGGGACATACAAAAAACTAGTCCGGGGACCATCCGACAAAAAGGTACTCAAATCCAAAAAAATAACACCTAACTGATAATTACAAAACAAACCTTCATAACCAACACCTTTTGAAAGGTATTAAATCTAACCATCCCCCAACTAACCAAATTATTTCATATTTCATCTCATAAAGAAATATCATGCAAGACTTACTTTTTGACGAGTCCAACCATGTGAATTTCTTGATTGAATCCTTGCTAACTGGAACATAACGGAATAAGGAATAGCCATTATTTTTCTTACATAAAGAATGATTCGGATTGTAAACGGAAACGGAAAACGATAAACGTCACAGGAAATATTAGTACAGTGTCAATGAACTTGTGAGGCCACCAAGATTGAAATTCTCCAACAATGCTTAAAGCAATATTACTGTCATTGAATATGAAATAAGTGGTATATACAAGCAAAGTCACCTATTCACAGATGCAGTCAACTAACCAAATAACTACTAACTATTTGAATCGATTGAGAAAAGTAGTAATAAAATAAACCAGCAGGCTACTAAAAGTAACAGTGAGAAAGAGGGTAAAGTACAAATCTTAGTGATTGGAATTTCATTGACCAATTTGAAAGTTTGAAACCCCCTTCTTTTCATCAACTAAAGAAAATCAAACTATAAAAGAACTCAATAGTCACCCGATCATCAAAATGCCACTGATTATATAAATGTAATGAAAACCCCAATTCCCCAGTCTTCAAACAATCAGAAGATGCTAAATAACAATCCAAACCTCAAATTAAAACCGCAGGACAAGTACATTCACAACCCACATTCCACAGTTTCAAGAAATGGGAGAAAGAAAGGGGGGAAAATAAGCAAAATCTAAGTTTCCAAAGGCTATTCAGGAACAGAGAAAACCTGATAGAATGCAAGAACTGCAATAATGGCATCAACGAGAGCAAGACCCACATGTACAACTAACAATCCCCGTGGAAAACAAGAGTCTTCAGTTAGTTCAAAAGTCATTTCCTCTCTCTGTCTCTCTGTTCTTCTACCTTCTCCTATAAAAAGAGAGTGAGAGAGCGCGTGAAAGCAACGGTTTTGGAAAAAGCCTCAGGGTTGGGAAAGATCTGTCACTATACTACAACAATGTTCTAAGTTTCTAAAGTTTATGAAACAGACATTAATATGAAAAGAAAAGCAAGGATTGGGAAAGATGAGGAAATCGTTGGTCATTTTTGCTGGTGAAAAAATAAATAAAGAGTTGGGAAATTTTTGTACCCACTTGGATTTGGGGGAAGGAGATGAAAAATGTAAATTAGGAAACGATTTTATGGCCACGCAAAATCCCGGGTCTTGTCGGATATTCAAAGGGTTTTAGAAGAGATGAGATTTCTTCAGATCCCCCGTTTGAATTGACCTCTGTTTCAGGATGTCATCTAATTACATTCCTTCTCTTTTTTTTTTTTTTTTTGAACTTTTTGTTGAAATATTTTAACCCTTGTTCTAAGTTCTCCACTTGACCCACTTGCCTTTTTATAGTGACCATATGATAAAGGAATACAACGGTGTATATTTTTAGACCGACCACAAGACTAGTGTTGTACGACATCAATATTGTATAATATCGAAGTAGAGATTTGAACTTAACTTTAAAATATATGCCTGCAAGAGTTAAAAGTCAAGTTATTACAACTTTCAAAATAAAAAAAAATTATATTACAATCAAATTTGTTCTTTACTTGTATGCTTATTTATTCTAATTTTTATATTTCAAGATATTTTATATTAATATCGTTAAGAAGACTATTTTAATTTTGTTTGTTTACTTGTTTCAGTATATTTAACGAAACTCTACTTAGCTATACTTTTTATTAAATACAGTACAAAAACTTGACAGTGAAAATTAAAATGGGTTTGGATAGAAAATCGGAAAAACAAAATACAATGGAATATAAAGAGAAATTTTGGTATAACTATAAGATATTCTTATGACAACAAATATTTTTCTAAATGTTAAAATTGAAATACCCATTACAGGGTCAAAACAAAATGAAATATTTAATGCTGTCTCTGACAAGTTAGATTGCAATTTCTTTTTCTTTTTCTTTTATTCATTCGTAGTTTTCTGTTGAATTATTTTTAACTGTTATTGTCCACATGGACCAACTTGCATTTATTCAAATGGACCAACCAACCAAATAATGAAAATACTTGAAAAGAAAATGAACTCCACATTCTGTTGTTTTTTTAGTTTGGCTGGCAGGTAGGATCAGTGATCAACTAGTTGAATCATTCATTCTCACATTTGCTTTACAAAAAAAAAAATCATGTTTGAAATGTTAATGTGATGGTCTAGAATGTTAATATGAATTAAGAATTAAGATGTAATGGTCGTTTGGTAACGTTCTTGTTTCTTATTTTAATAATCATAAGCATTTTACAACTAATTATGTTTCTTGTTTTTCAAAATTTTGAATTTATAGGTGTTGAGACTATACCATTCTATTTTTCTTTGTTAAAAATGAATAAACATAAATAAAAAACAAAAACGACACCTAAGATTACGACTCGTCCTTTTTTTTTAACTTTGTCATGATCTAGGTAGTCTATACGTTCATAATTTATCAAAAAGGCTTAAAGTATCAATCCACAAATTTTTGTTTGAATGGTAGTGTCCTGAAAAAATTAATATATTAATATATGTTGAACGCTTTTTAAAAAATTTACAAAATATATTTTTGGTCCCTGAGGTTTGAGGTAGGTGTCTACTTAGGTATGTGAAGTATCAAAATAAACATTTTTGATCCTTGAGGTTTAAAGTAGGTGTCAACTTAGCCTCTGAAGTTTTAAAATAGACACTTTCAATCCCTAAAATTTGAGAAATAGTTCTAAAGGGTCCATGAATTGCAATTAAATTGTTTATTGTAGTTGTTGATATGACCAATTATATTCATTGACATATATTATTTAATTAATATAATTTGTCACATCAACAACTACAATAAACAATTTGGACCATTTAGAACTGAGAATGTTCATTTTAAAACTTCAGAGACCAAGTTGATATATATATCCTAGTCTAACAGTGGAACCTAAAAAAAAAAGATCAGATTGATTTTCTTAATTTAGCTAAAATCAAAAGAGGCTTATAAAATTTTTTAAATCATATAAAACAAGTTTTAGTTTAGAAAAAAAATTGTTTTAAAAAGATCTATAAAATTATAACATCGTGATAAAAATTTGGCCTAACTTTTTTTTTTTTTATCTTCCTTCTAGCCTAAATTATTTGTAAATATAGTAGAATTTGTTGTCGTGGTTGAAAATTGAAAACCCAAAAAGGGTTGAAATTATAAAAATATAATATATTAAATGATTGCTACAAGTGCATTTATTCGGAGAAATGTCATTTACCCATTTTGTTCCCTCTTTATTCATTTATTACATTTATTTAAAAAAAATACATTTTCTACTCATTTTGGTTTATTTCCAGATTTTTGAAATACAAGCAAAGCTAAACTTTTGTTTCCTTGAATTAACAATTTATCAAAATTATTTAGTATTAATTGGCAAAATATGTATCTAGTTAATTTTTTTTTCTGAATATAATATATGGAGGTGGGGATCGAGTTTAGTTATTGAGTTTATGTTTGCAAAAATTTATATGTTAGGTATAATATAAGATTTAAATATGTATACCACGAGAAACTCATAGATTTGCAAATTACTAATTACCTAAAAAAATTTCAAATTAAATATAGGCTCCAATATTATTAATCTTAAGCAAAGCATAGTAATTACTAGAATTTTATAAATAAAATAATCACAAACCACAAATTATCCTCCGTCCATCCAACTATTTCATATGTCATTCAAATAGTATATTTTGAAGTAATTTTGACATTTTTTTAAAATTACTTGAATTTCATCATCAACAAAACATATATGGAATTAGAAGTGTTTTTGAGACAGACAATTTTTGTTGACAAAATTGCTGTTGAAAATTGTAATATTTGATAATAATAAACAAATAATTTTAGAAAATGGCGAAAATAAATATTAGGTGGGCCAAAATCAATGTCAAATATAATCCAATGGTAAAGTCCATCAGTATCTCCATGGGGCGCCACACACTAGATTGTTAATAAAGATCCAGTTAATTCGAATTGGAATAAAATGGAAATCTAACGTGAGATTCAGTTGAAAATTAATTATTTTCCACCTTGGAAAAATACACCCTCAAATATGAATTATAATTTATATTTATACCAACCAAATGTGCTAAAGTTCCTTAAAAACAACTACTAGATAAATTTAAAAAATAAAAATCCAACATTATAAAAATAGTCGACATTTTTTTATTCAATAATTAAAACAAAAATAGTTGACATTAGACTACCCAAATTCAACTGAGGTGTATAAAAATGACAAAAATAATTAAAATTTGCTCGATTAAATAATTATTTTATTTTATTTTAATCTTTAAACTTTTAGAAGTATATATTTTAGTCCGTAGATGTATTAAAATAAAAACTAAAAAAACATATAAGTAAAATATAATAAAATTTAAACTTAAATATTAGTTTTAAATATGAGGGAAGTATTTTTTGTTCTCTGTTTCATTTTGATTATGATTTAATTTAACCTTTGTACTTTTGAAATATTTGTTTGATCGCCTACTTTTAAAAAGTGTCAAATTTAGTCTCTTTTGGTCATCTCATTTTGATTATGTTCTAAATGAATAAAAGTTGATAGGCACGATTATGTTCTCATTTCTAAAATATGTTTTTTTTGAATGATAATAATAATTAATTTTATTTTATCAAATATTAATATTTGATTTGAGATGGAAAAAGGTAGATCTTTCTTACTTGCATCGAATTCTGAAATTTCAGTGATATTAACCCCCTTCAAGATAATCGTATTTTCTAATTTCTAACGACGATGCATATTTAGCAAGAGAATTAAAAGCTTTCCATGTTAGCTAACGAAATGAACAAAATAATGTGTATAAAATATACACCAAAATCCGATATTAGAAACATTGGAAAAAAAAAACCTAATTCTCCTTTTCGATCGATTACATTCAAATCACAGATCTTCTCAGAAATCAATCTCCGATCAATCAAATTTTCAGGACGAAAAGACAACAGTATACTTAATCTATGGGGAGGCGAAAAATCGAGATGAAGATGGTGAAGGATAGGAGCTCTAGGCAAGTTACCTTTTCGAAGCGCCGGAACGGTCTGTTTAAGAAAGCGAACGATCTCGCTACTCTGTGCGGCTTAGAGATCGCGATTGTCGTCTTCTCGCCCGGCGGTAAGGCGTTCTCATTCGGCCATCCGAACGTCGAGGACGTGATCGATCGATACCTAAACCACGAATCGGAGCCGATTCCGCCGGCGAGGGAGGCCGGAATGATCGAGAAGGAGAATGAGGAACTTCTGGATCTGATCAAGCAGTTGCAATTGGAGAAGAGGAGGGGAGAGATTCTGGAGAAGGAGATGAAATCGAAAGAGGAATCGATCAAAATCGAGGATCTGAATTTCGATGAGCTTTTGAAATTGAAGGAATCGTTGGAAAAGCTGCGAGAAAATGTGAAAATCAAAGCGAGTGAACTGGAGGCGTCGTCTTCGTTGCTACTCCTGGCGAATGAACCAGTTATGGAGGCTGATCGCTCTGATACAAAAAACTGAATTTGAGGATTTTCCGTGTTTTTTTTTTTTGTAAATTTAATATATTTCATAAGCTAGATGATTTTATTTCAGAAAAAATAAAAATGGACGGAGCCTCTCAAACGAAGCGTTACAGATAAAAATGAATCGAATTATTTTGACACAAAAAATTTTATTTGTAATTATGATTATCACCAGTCTGTCAAAAACATTATAGTGTGAAAAAAAAATGTGGTTAATATTCGAACAAAGATTTTTTCTTGATAAATATGATTGAAAATAAAATTGCAAAATATGATATCGTGCTTTTAAATTTTTAATCCTTTCGATCTAAATTTAGTAAGGTTTAAAGCATTGGCCTTTCCTGCACATCCTTCCTCGGTGGAGGGCGAAGAAGGCCCCTAAGAAAGGGTCGGAACCATTAGTGAGTTACCACACTGGAAGAGCTAGAATTCTAAACTTGTGTTAGAACCTAGAGGCCAATTCTAAACTTGTGTTAGAACCTAGAGGCAAGGGACAGTCTCAAATAGACTGTTTCTATGGGAGGTAGGCCTCCCAAAGGGTAATTGAGGCGTGCAAAGGTTTCCTCGGACCAGACGGAGATGGACCCTCGAGTGAAAAGGCAGAAGAGTGCTTAATTGCAAGACCCACCCGTCGAGCAGGGACGAAAGTCGGTCTGAATGATCCGACGAGGTCGAATGGAAGGATCGTCGCTTAACAGATAAAAGTGACTCTAGGATAACATGCTGATCTTCCTCACCAACCTAAACATAACTAATTGACACCTACTCTTTTATTTGAGGGGGAGATTCAAACTTTAGTACTCCAATTTGTACAAAATAAAATATCGTTTACCAGAACTAAATAATTGTATCTTAAAAAAGGATAGCTTGAATTTAGATTGTGCAAACGAATATTACAAAAATTGAGAAGCTTACATAATTACAGTATTTAGTTTATAAATTTATAATTTGTAAGGTGCGCGTGTAACTTCAAAAGAAAAGGGAAAAAAAAAAAAACTCATAAGTTTACAAAGCCTTGTGTTCTCACCTAAGTAAATTTATATAACAAATAAAGGCAATTATATAAATAACATAAAATAAATATATATTTTTAAACAAAGTACAAAATTTACAATTTTACAAAAACAGCACCATTCAAATTAGGTTAAATCACATGTAAGGTAAAATATATTAAGAAAAGTCTAATTTATAATATAATTAAAAGAAATGAAAAGTTGTGATTATTTTAAAAATACGTATTAAATTGATGGTGAGTAAAATTTTCTAATACGTATGCAGCTTGTACACAGCGGTTGTTGGTAGGTGCAAGAATTAAAGCTCAAAACGCAACTTCAAAATTCAACTCAACGGTCCAATTCTAAGTAGTTGCATTTTATAGGGCAACATGCAAATTATATAAGAGCATCAAAATAGAACTTTAGAAAAATAATAACAAATTTTAATTTTAGAAACTAAATAGTAAATAGATCTAGCACAAAGTTTAGAAATTAAATCAAATTTGTATTTAAACCTAAAGATATTGCTTGATTTGATTGTTTTAATGGGTTAAAGTTACAAGTTTAATTGAAGAACTTTCCAATTTATGGCAAATAGCTCCTAAACTTTAAATTTACGGGACAGCCACTTAACCCTACAACATTTAGTGCCGGAAAATACATAGGAATTAATTCTTAAAGTATGTGGTCATCACGAGGTTTGGACTCATCCCCTGATCTCAATTTACCATAGTCACTTTCAAACCAAGGTTCAAAATGTCGATGTCGATGGAAATATCGAGGTCCCGATTTTACGGATAATGTCGATGAACATGTGATGGATATTTCGGAAAAAAATACGGAATGTTGTGGATATTTATGCAAATTTTATGAATTATTAAATAAAACTTTAATTGTAGGCTTAATTAGCTCATAATTGTTCAATTTTGATTGTCATATCTAAATATATCAATAATATACTTATGAAAATGTCGCTGCAGTGATAACGTCAGAACAAAATCATATATATACTTACATGTAAATTAAAGCTATTGTTGATTGATTATGTTCTATTAAAAATTTCTAATCAAATCTAATATTTAGTTCAATAATTAAATCAGATATGTGAAATAGGTATAAAATTTGAAAAATAAAATTTATTATATACAGATAGTGGTGATATAATTTAACTAATACCAAACATGATCTTTTCTTTTAATTCAAATAAACATATATAATCTTAAGCCAAATTTGAATGGGAAACCTCCCTAATTTGTTTTAGAAAAAATTTGATTCTTTTTCGTCAGATTTACTTATTTGCTATGAGAGATAAAAAGATGGAAACAAACACTACTAGAATTTGGGGTTTCTGTGACGTTAATGTAAAAATGGTTGAAAACAAAAAGAAAAAGGTCACAAGGTAAAAAAAAAAAAAGGTGTTTTGGTTAGAAAAAAATCATTTCTTATGTTATCTCACCCAGACAAACTATACATATATTTTCAAATTATTTAACCGAAATATCCATCAACACCACTAGTGACTATATCTTTTCAAATTATTACAAAAAAAATTTAGACTATAAGTTAGAAAGAAAAAAAAAGCGACATTTCGTCGACATCTCGACATTTCCTCGACATGTCGTAGTTATTGGGGGAAAACGAGATTCTCTCCCGCATCGATGTCGAGGTCCTCGATATGTCGACATGTTGAGCGACATGTCGACGTGTGACTCGAAATTTGAAACATGTTTTAAACTAATGAGCTACCTGATAGTTCATTAAAGAGTGTCTAATAGATAACTTTCAATTTTGTATCTAATAGGTCTCTGAATTTTGAAAATATTTAATAAGTCTCTAAAATTTCAATTTTGTGTCGAATATGTAGCTGATTTTCAATTTCGTGGTTACTATGTCCCTTGACCTATTTAATATTTTGTAAAATTTACAACCTATTATATACAAAATTTTATGTCAAATAGATTCGTTAATTTTAAAAAATGTTGAATAGGTAAAGGATCTATTAGGCACAACATTGAAATTTGGAGACTAAATTTATAATTTAACAATAATTAGAGTATCATATTACAACTATTACAACTGAGGAGAAAGTGAATTATCCTAATTTCTGAATATTTAAAAGAAAAATATATCATATTTCTCTAAATAATACATGGCTTTAAGATCATAATCATATGGGTTGGGGCTGATTTTGCAAGAACAAACAATTAATTTGGTGGAGGAGAGACTCCTTTCGAAAGAGCTAAAGTAACTTATGGAAGACCATGATTATAAATAAAATTAAAAAACAAAGTGCAAGTACAATATGTGGGGTGGAGATTGAACTCACAACCTCTTGATTGAAGATATATATCAATTATCGCTGAACTATGTTCGTTTTGACGGAAACAAAAAAGTGGAAGACTTGTAATATAATGTTTAATGCATGAATACAAATACTTCTATGAGCAAACAGCATGAACCAAAAAAGAAACTAAAAGTTTTTTAAAAAGCTAAGGTATTTATTCCATTGTTTCAATAAAGGTTAAAATTCCTTTTGCAAAAAATAAAATAAAAATAAAAATAAACAAAACGTTAAAATTAGCATCAATGTGTTTGTACATTTTTTTATTGACACTTTTACATAAATAATTAAATATTGTATTTTCGGTAGTTATTTGCTAAATAAAGTAACTTTTAAGATAATTATAATTTTGATGATAAAGGTAGTTAAAGAGAGAGTGCACTTTAATTAAACCAGCTAATTACTTGGGATTTTTGTGATTTATTTTTTATGTCAACTACTTAATAATATATATTTAAGTCAATTTAAACAATACTCTGGCAATTGTCTCAACGTATTCCGAAAAGAATCAACTAGTTGTAGGTGTGAGTGGCATTTCAATTGATGCTTTAATTTTTTACTCCCGCAATTGGTAAATTAAACAGAAAAAAAAAAGAAGGTATTTAATATTTCCTCTTTTTAGTGAAGTGACAATGGCTTACACTCTAATTTCATACCCACGTGGCTCTCTGATTGATGTCAATTGTGATTTCTTTTTATCCCAAATATAAATGAGTAATTATTCCATCATTTAAAGACGAGTCCTGCAGAAGTGTCACCATAACTTGTGTTTTAGTCCAAGTTTGGGAATCATCAATATGACAACAACTATTGCGACAAAATATAATTAATTTTACATTATCACATCTTAGATAAATTACAAGTCTAGTTTTGAATTTTGAAGCTCTTGATTGGAGATAGATAGCAATTATCATTACTACTAAATTATATGATTGCTTTGATATTTAATAAGTCTCTTAGGCTATCAATTTTATATCCAATAAACTAATCATTTTATAAAACTTCTCACAAAACAATAAACTAAAAATTTATATTTTAGAGATCTCTTTATTACACAAAATTAAAAATTCAAAAATTTATTAGAAATCTTTTAAATTTCCAACTATTAGTCACAACAACTTAAAAGAATTTTTTAAATGCAACCTTTATATATATACATTATTTTTCTAATTACTCTATTGTGATAAAAAAATGCTTAGAAAATAAGCATTATTAACTAAACAAAATAAATTATAATTTTGAGGAAGAAAAATTAGAGAAAGTAAAATCAACAATACAAGATGTTATATGACATATAACCACATACCACATGTCGTAATATGGGAGATTAGATGTCCGTAGTATAATTCAGCAGACTTATTAAGTTTGACTTATCATTATATCTTTTGATCTAAAGATTCAGTCCATACAGTCAACCAAATCAATTTGTTGTCTCATAATCGCGCAACTCCCCACTACCACAATAATAGGATTTAAGTCGACGCAAAATTGATTGTTCGACTTAAGATAAAATAGTTCGGATTGAAACTAAGTTGAATTTCATAGTACTAACTCTATTTTGTACGTCTCTTTTTCGATTTCCTTAGCCGAAACACGAGGGGATTGACTGAAACAAAACGTGTGGCATTGGCATTGAAAATGTACTTGGCCATCACATAAAGCTAAAAAGATTTGGTTCTTGTTCTTACAGCGATAATTTTGAGTGCAGAATATATTCTCAAATCCATCTTCCTTTGCTGTCGATCTGTCTTTTCCTATTCAAATTCCAGGTCAATAAGAATCCAAATTCTGGGATCCACACTTCAGATTCCAAACCAAAGTAAAAGTACCCCCTCCCTATGAAGCTACCCTATATATATTTCTAAAAATCCATCGTCTTTTACATGTTAACATAGAATTTTAGTTTAAAATTTTAAATATTCGTACGACCAATGTATTTTTAAAATATCTATTTTTTCCCTAGACCTGTTCATTTTAGTTGTTATGTTTTCGAAACATTTGTTTTGATCTACACACTTTTAAAAAATGGTCATTTTTTATCCATTTATTTTAATTTTTATCTCGCTTCCATAGTTCAATTTTACTCACTTCAAGACTAGTTTGGTAATGTTCTTAATTTTTTTGTTTCTCGACAAGCCTAAACATTTGGTAACTATTTATGTTTCTTCTTTTTCATTTTTTAGGAGTCTTTCCAAAATTGTATAGATATTTTTGAAATAACATAGTCAAGTTTCTTATTTCTATTTCTGGTTTACATGTTTTTAATTTTTTCCAAAATATAAATAACAATATTTTTTTGTCATTCTCCAATGCATAATAAATATTAAAAAATAAGAGTAACATCCAAATTTTCAATATTTAATTAAAAATTAATTTCATATAAACTTTTTATTTTTTGAATTTATAACATTGCCTTACTTTTCTTAATTAAAAAAAATAAAGAACAATAAATAATTATGATATGTAATTGTGTTATTTTATTAAAAAATATGAAACAATAAACAATAAAACGGAAATGATATCAATGTGTATTTTTGAAATATAACTATAAATTTGTATGAAAGCATTTTCATTATGTATAAAATTTAGGTTCAAATTTTATAAATATGGACAAAAATAGTTCTTTTCTAAGAGTACAATGATTAAAATGGAAAAAAAAAAATATATAAATACATATATTAAAATAGACATTTTAAAGATTTATGGACTAAAATAAACTAGAATCAAAACTACTTTTGTATCGAGAATAATATTTAAATCTAAAATTTTAATATTGTTGATTGATCAGTTCAGGAATGGAATTATTTTATTCCACTAGTTTGAATTGCTATACACATATATTTTTTTTAATAGAAAACTACATATGAGTGAATTTGAACAACTATTAAAAACTATTAATTTTTTTCCTGCCATATCTGTCTAATTTCTAAAAAAATTTATCTTTTAAGAATTAAAAAAAAATTAATATCGCAAAGGAATTTGAATATAGCTTTTTCATATAGACATGGATACCCAATACATGACCAAGTTAAAAGAAATAAACAGAGTTTAAGTCTAATAACTCCGTTCAACATAATTAAAAAATTTTAAATGAAGCATGATTCAAATACATATAAAAAAGGAAGCCTAAAATTAAAAATGACTGCGGCGAAAATTTATCTTCATCGACTCCGCTCGATTAATCTCATGACTCACCGCATCCTTTTGACTCCGTCAACGAGCAGTTCGTTCTCTTCTCAATCTCCACTACGGGCACTCCTCGTTGCCAAATTACTAAAAAGCCCTCCCTCCATCATTGAATTTCCGATTTCCATGCCACCCGCCCATTTATAAACTGAATGGTTCGAGAATTCCAGACACCGAAATTTCACCACTTCGCTCAAGCATAACTACCGCCATTTTCTCATCCGCCGCCCAACGAACTCTCCAGAACCCAAAAAAAAAGCCCTAGATAGAGAAATCTCTCTCTCTAATTCTTCTGAAGAAGAGGAGATCGATCGATGGACGAAGAAATTGTTACAAAGAAAAGCAAGAGCCAGGGGAATAGCAGCACGAGGTGGTCGATTTTCAAGAGATCGCTGAGGAGAGAGTTGCCAAAAATGAAGATGAAGCTCCTTGGATCGGCGTTTAAGTGGAAGACACTGACGAATTTGCAGATTTCTTTTGTGGATGGTTTGCTTTTCAAGATTGTTTCTACGTTGGAGGCCCTAGTCTTGGGCGGCGCTCTCTGTTTCTTCTTCCTCTGCTGTGGATGCCACTTTTGAAATTCAATTCCTCACTTCGTTTTGTTTCCTTTTCTTTCGGTAATCTGTAAGATTATAGGGTGACGATGGACGAATTAAGAATATTGGAAAGGTTCGTTTGGGTTCGATCGTGATTTCTGGGATTGTTCAGTGGGAAAATGTAGCCCTTGCGAAAATGAACCAACAGTTTGAGCTTGCTTGTTTGTTGGCAATGGAGGGCTTGATTTTCTTTTTCTGAGCCGAATTTAAGAAAGAAAACAAAACTCTCCGTAACTATTTTTTCCATTTTATCTATTTTTCCTGGCAGCAACGGAGCAAGGAGGATCTATGCGTATGCTTACCACCGTTAACGGAAAATACTTAGACTAAGAACAATATTGTCCCAACAACTGTTCGATAAGAAAAATGCAAAAACATTAATTTTTTTTTTAAATTCTATGAGTTATTAACTGGTAGTGAAGAAGAGATTTAATTATTAAGGAGCAAAATTCTTGCAAACTATTATTTGAAGATAAGTGTATGAACGAGTTGAGGATTTGGTTGATATCTTATTATTTGTTTTTTTAGAAGAACTTATGTTTTGTGATTAAAAAAAAAATACATAGTTTTGCATTTGTGTAGAATGTCTTCGGGACAAGATAAATTTTTACCTATCAAGATTTAGATATTTTCTCAAAATTATTGATTGGACACTCACTTATATTTCAATATTAATATTGTATTTAAAATTATAAAATATTTAGATTTTGTTGGTTTGATTACTCTACCACTTATTTAAAATGTTGTTAACAAAAACTAAATGTCACTAGCTTTTTTTTTTGTGATAATAATGTTGGTCTAGTATTTACTTATCTAATTACAAACATTAAATTAAGATTGATAACTCTATTTAATTTTATATATATTATAACTAATTATTGAATGGGATGAAATTGTAATAAATATTCTTTAACTAATAAATAAGTTTGGGTCGTAGATTTTTTTCCATAAGTTATGTGTTTTTTAAAAAAAGATAAACAAAAGGATTTTTTTTTCTTTAAGCACGAAAGAAAGGTAGTTTTCAAAATAATTAGTATTACACGGTGGAGCATAAATCGTGGGGAGAACACCATTTTCGTGAATAGCTAGAAATCGCGTACACTAATTACGATTTTCATATAAATTGCGTGTGAATCGTGTGATTGATATGATTTTCACGCTGATTAATTGTCCTATTTATTGCATGGCTTCCATGTGTACTTGTGCTCAAGCTATTTGTCTCTCTTTCTCCGCTCTCTCTCTCTCTCTCTCTCCCTTCCGAAAATTTGAAATATTTAAAATAAAATAAAATAATAATACAGGAGGAATAATACTTAGGTCTAAATATTCTCTTTCTAAATATAACTTAATTAATTAAGACATTATTAATTTTAGAATCCACGTCAGAAATGACAACAATATTATTTTGATGGAAAAACTAAAGTGAGGAGATGAGAAGTTGTTGTTGGGTTTCAAAAAAATGGTACGAAACCTCGAATCAAAACTTATATATATATTAATTTATTATTATATTTTTTAATATTAGTAGAGGGATTTGAAGTCACGACGTTTTGGATGGAACATACATACTTTAACCCATTAAACTATGTCTAGGTTGGCATATTACAAGAATAGGATGGAGGTTTGGGAGCTAATTCGCCTTCTTATTCATCTTCATACTAATGTATTCAATTTAACTTAATTATACCAAATTAAAAACATTTAATTCATGTCAATAGCACCCTATATTTCAACTAAATTTAACTCCCTCCCTTGAAGTTGGAGATTCAAATTCACGGAGTCTCATATTTACTGTAATAAAAAAGGTATTTAATAGGTTGATTTAGATATTTTGTTCAATTTATTTTTGTTAGTAAATATATTAAATTAAAGAAGTGAGTAGATATGATATGATTAATTAACTTTAAATAGTCAATAAGATTAGATATGAGTATTTATACTCAATTATTACTATAATTAGGTATGCTTCTCGAAATCACCAATCTAAGTATAGTCAATTGGTTAAACACTTGTCTATTATCAAAATGTGTTTTCGTCACCTTACTCCAATACGATGCCATTTTATTTTTCTCACCACACTTATTTTTGGCAGGTGCTAATTTGATGGGACAAATGAATTTTTGTCACTTATAAAGCGGCATAGTTTGACATTTTTTAAGCGACGAAAATTTGTCTCGGTCTCTAAAAATGTCGTTGAAGAGGATTTTTCTTGTAACAACGCATGTTGGAAAAAAAAGTATATTTTTTATAAGTTTAAGTAATAAAATAGCTATTTTTGAAAAAAGTTATAAATTAAAACAGATATTTAGGTAGTTTAGACTCTAGATATCAAAGTTGAAATAAATATGGAAATTTTGAAACTAAATCTAAACCAAAATTTTATCTATGATCCCTCCCTTGCCACGTCACCTCTTTATTTATAGGATAAATCGATGAGGTAAAACTCATGGGTATAGTATACTACTAGATTACCTTACGCAAAGAAGGAAAAAAAAACCCATGCGTAAAAAGAATTAAATTCATAATTACTTCACATAAAACATGTGTATNTTCAAAGCCAAAAGCCTATGCCTAAATTTGACTAATTAAAGGAAATTCAGAAGAAAAAAAAATTCACATGCTCAACCAACACGTTATATAATTTAATTTGAAATTAATTTAATACTGAATTTTGATTACATTAAATTTTATAAAAATAGCAGTAATCCAAATCAAATTCAAATCCAAATATATTGTACAAGTACTAAGAAAAATGATATCTATGCTACATCTACAAATGAAAAAAATTATGATGTTTTTTAAAATACATATCATTGTTATGAAGTGTGATTTTACTTTGTTTTTTTTTAATATATAGATTTTTTTTACGAGTACAACAATATGTGGGGTTCGAACCTCCAACATTTTGATCGATAATGTATGTTTTAACTAATTCAACTATACTCGAGCTAACTTTAATGTATAAACTTGAATAGCCCAATAGATAGAAATAGATCAATGTATTCCAATATGGTTTAGATATTGGATATGAAAGGTGTGTTTGGGGGAGAAAATTACAAGGTCGTGTGGAGGAAAAAAAGCTCCAAGTGGACTCGGTCACACTAAAGGGCCACCTCAAATAGGCTCGACCTGCCATACTTAATCGAAAAAACATTGTGGGAAAACATTCCATAAGTAGAACCAGAGGCAATAAGATGCTAAAAGGAGTAATCTAATAGGTTGAAATCAAACTTGAAACATAAGGGACCTAAATCTAGATTTCTTATCGATACATCTTTTGCCACAAAATAGGATCTGCAAAATGGGATTAAAACCTATATTTTTAGCCATAAATGTGATTCATACTCGATTATGTATTACCTGAAACCCGACATGTTTGTCCAATAAAGACATGGGTACAAGATCTTCTTTTCTATGAATTAGATCAATAAATTTGTAGCAAATTGGTCACATGAGTGTCTCCCTAGCTATACTCAAATACTCATCTAAAATATCATGTAATCAGTTTATAATTTGATAATAATAAGAGCCAAAAAATAATCGCTTTTATAAAATCCAACAATTGAAATAGATATTTCAAAAGTTTACGTGAGAATACAATGGTTGGAGTGTGAATTTTTAGCTGACATGTGACAAGTCTTGATATGATGAAAACGACACGTGGCTCTAAATCAGTAGCACCAAGATATTTCACCTCGAATTCCTGATGTCATACCAAGTCGACCTCATATTCCTCTGATCGGTAACCCCATACATTGGTGTAGAGCTGATCTACAGATACTTTGATAGAATATGCTCCACGACATATCTCACGATAGCACACCATATTTCTTGGTTACCTTAAAGAGTCGTTTAGGACTCTATCGGATGTTTTGTTGAAGACTACGCCTATAAATAGGAACCTCCTATTTCATTCCCAGGTGCATGAATACTATATTCTCTATCGAATGTAGCTCGATCATCTATCAATTTAGGCGTCGGAGTGTCTTCTATTTTGCAAGTCTCCTGTTCGACGCACTTCTAGCTCACCCTCGAGTCATCCTTCGTCTGAGTTAATTTCTGGTATAAAACAATAAAAACTCAAAATTCATAATCAGATTAAAAAAGCTACCTTCATATTTCACAAAATGTATATACTTTTTAAAGTGAATTTAATTACTAGAACAGTTCCCGCAAAAACTAACAGGTATTATTTGAGAGTGTTATTTTTACCTTTTAAGATTTTTATTAACTCTAATAACTATATTTTATTTCAATTAATTTAAATACGTTTTAATTCTAAACAAATTTAATTTATTTCAAATACAACAATATGTTGGGTGGAAATTCAAATACACGAATTTTTAGTTAGAGATACA
This sequence comes from Momordica charantia, assembly GCF_001995035.1. The sequence goes on along the minus strand of NW_019104502.1, from coordinate 1,774,301 downwards.
TGTATTAATTAGATGAGCTACGCTAAGGTGGACAAATATAGTTATTTAAATGCATCATTAAAAAAATAATAAATTTATACTATTTTTTTAAATATCCAAATTCAAAATATCTCATTAAAAAACAATACCTGCTTTTATACTATAGCTCATAAAATAGAGCTTTTCTTTTGAAAGTAAATTTAATTACAACAACTCCTTTTTATTTTTATTTTTATGTTGGTTAGCTCAATAGTGTACACAACGGAGATTCCAAGATTCTACATCTACAGATTTGCCAAAAAAATAAAACATATAAATAAAAGGTCTTATATCTAATTTAATTTTGCTATAAAAGTTACTATTCAGGAATTAACTTATCAAATCATAAATCGTCACCTCAAAATTAGAAGTTCAAATTTAAGCCATTTAAAAAAAACGTCATTTTACAGTGAAGATAAATGTATAAACTATACAAGTTCAAAACTTATATAATAAAAAAAAGCGTCAAATAAGCCTATAAATAATATATATAGGTTATTTATTATAATTCAATTTAATAATTAATATAAAATCATAAATTATTTAGCCCCACCAAATTAAATGATTTAAATGGTATAAATAAATAATATGTGGATTAGAATGATACACATCACTGATTACAGTTTACACAACCGAATCTCTGGAGTCTCGACTAAATATATATATATTTAATTACAAATTTATTACCAACATTTATTGGTGGTTTTAACCATTTAAGATTTAAAATTTTAAAAGTTCCAATTACATTATTTTAAATTCTAAATAAATCATTATAGGATGAGACATCCAACCATCAATATTTAAGATGACAATAAATATTTTTATCAGTTAAATTATACTCATATTAGCAATTATATCATTAAATATAAACTTTCATTCTTGTTTAAATGTTTTTTTAAATAAAAAACCGTTACTTAAATGTTAACGATGATACACGAATTAAAATATGAGTTATGCTCAACCACCATTTTACCAAAAATATTTGTCACGTTTTTAAATATAGCAACATTTTTTGGTTGGGTAAGTATGACCAAATTTTTAAAAATCAGATTTTCATTTTTTCTCCCTTCGATTTTTTTTCCTTGTTATTATGATTTTGCTTTGATATACTCAATAGTAAGTATCTCATTGATATATTTAATATACCTAAATCGTACCAAATATATGATAATACATTTCACATTAACAAGTTCTTGTTTATATATAAAGTATATCAACTATACACTTTATAGTAGTATATCAACAAGTATATCGAGATATACCTCAAATGTAGTATATCAACCCCACAAGTATATCACTAGTAACTCTTATTTGAATTTGCTAAAAAAACATAAAAAAAAAAACTCTTATTTGAGTTAAAGATTTTGGTTTAAGTATCCTTATAGATTTCTTATTAATAAACCAAGTAATTATATACTTAATTTTAGGTATATCACTGATATACTTGACATTAAGTATTACATCAACACAAGTTTTTCATCATTTAAAAAAATCGGGCCATTTTAAGGGTATAATTGATTTACTCCATCTTTTCTTGTTTTAGTTCGATTACAAATAAAAAAGCTGTTGTTATATTTCCAATCAACTAATTTATTACTATATTTACAAGCCGACCATGATTTCAACCAATTAAGCTAGCCTCACAAGGACCACCAATGTATCTCTATTATCTAACTGCTACCTTCATTTACACTAGCAGTATGAAATCATCACTAATTAAATAAATTATATATATAGTATATACGTATGTGTATGTATGCATATGTTTGTATATTATATTTTATTTATTTTTTAGTATAAGGAGAGGTGAGAGATTCATGTTAAATTGAAAAAAAAAAAAAAAGAAGAAGAAAGGAAAAAGAAAAATATAGGTTGCCAAACTCACATATTGGGTGGGACTTAGGAGAGAGGCGAAGATTACGAGAAGGCTTATTGAGTGGCTTTACTATTCTGCCAAACAAAATCGCTGCCTCCGCTCCGCTTCCCCCAAAGTTTCTTTCTCTCTCAATCAGTCGCAGTCCAAAGCCAAAATCTGCCAGATTTCAACACCGCCATACCCCATTCTCCTCTCCGTTTCCATCGTTTCCATCGCCTCCTTCTTCTATACATCGCCCCCATTCTCTGCTACATTGTCCATACCCACCGCCGCCGCCGCCGCCACCGCCGACCACCATGCAGGCCGTTCAGTCCCCCGCTCTCAAGCCATCTCCGCTGGACCCGCTTCGGAAGCCAAAGAGCTCCCCCTTCCTCGTCGCCGCTGCTCCCAAATCCAGGAGAGTCTCTTTCGTCTCTGCATCTGCGGCATCCACTGTCTCTGCGCCCAAGCGGGAGAAGGACCCGAAGAAGCGTGTGGTGATTACTGGAATGGGGCTTGTTTCCGTCTTCGGGAACAACGTCGATTCCTACTATGACAAGCTGCTTTCTGGTGAGAGTGGTATCACTCCCATCGATAGGTTTGATGCTTCCAAGTTTCCTACTCGCTTCGGTGGCCAGATCCGGGGATTCTCTGCCGAGGGCTATATTGATGGCAAGAATGATCGCCGGCTTGATGATTGCCTTCGCTACTGCATTGTTGCTGGCAAGAAGGCTCTCGAGGATGCTGACCTCGGTGGAGATAAGCTCTCTAAGGTCGTTCCCTTTTGCTTTTTGGATGTGAACTGTTTTTGCTTAAATATGCATCCGTTTCGGGAGAGTGTGATTGTTTGTGTTTTCCATGCTTGCATTCTGCTCAATTACGTTTCTTGCTCTCCCGTTTTTTTTTTTAATTATTATTTTTGTTTCAATCACGTCTGGTCGGTTAACTGAATTCTTCGTGAATCTTTGATGTGGAGGTTTAAAAATGGTAACCCCAAGGGAGCATTTTTGTTAGTCACTTCCATTTACGAAGTCGTGAACTATTTTTTTGCTTTTCGGTGCAACTACATGCGCGAAAAGGAATCTATGGGAGCATCTCGAATGAGTGGATATTTTTACACATCATGAAGAAATCTCCTCTCATGCTCTTCCTTAAGTCGAGTGTGGAATTGAAGTAGTTGATGTAGAACTGCGTCCAAGCGTTTTATTTTATCAGTCTATGCTCTTCAGTGTTGATTGAGAAGTGAAATTTGTTGCCTCACCTGATTTCATTTGATTTTATGGCCGAACGGGAATTTAGTATATCTGTTCCGTGGCTTATGTTTTGCCATCATATCACCAGATAGAAACTAAAACTCATGCTTAGATATATTTGCACCATTGGGGATTTTTTCTTTTTATATGTAGGATTGACGGAGAAGTACAGCGGGCTGAAGATGATGTGAACTCAATGCTTAAATGACATGGCTGAATTAGGACATACAACATAAACCTGTATTTGTAGGCAAAGGACCTTGACTAAATATATTAAACTCTAAAACTTCCAGAATGCTAAACATGCTAACATCCTAAAATCCTGATCTGATTATACTTCCGTCGATAAGTCTGAACCGATTAAAAAATTATATCTGTCCAAAATTGACAGATATTGATATTCCTTCTGCATCAATCAGAAATTGATTTTTTTTAGTAGGAGTTTCTTTTAGCTATGACATAACGGATCTTTTATGTTGTGGTTGGTTAGAGATCATGAACATTTGAAGACATCATGATTTGTTTGACCTTCACTTTTCTTGATCTCGGGAAGACTTCCATTTGATTTCTCTTAAAATTAGTTTGTTCTTCACGCATAAGATGCTTTTGAATCTATTGTTCTAGGTGCTAGATTGACCAAATCAATCTGTATCAAAGATCCTCAATTACAGTTTTGTTTTTAAAATATTATATAACTGATGGATATATGGTTTTATTTTCACTACAGATCGACAAGGAGCGTGCTGGCGTGCTTGTTGGAACAGGGATGGGTGGTCTTACAGTCTTTTCTGATGGTGTTCAGGCTTTGATAGAGAAAGGTCACAGGAAGATAACCCCTTTTTTCATTCCTTATGCCATTACAAATATGGGGTCTGCCTTACTTGCCATTGATATTGGTTTCATGGGTCCCAATTATTCTATATCCACTGCCTGTGCCACCTCTAATTACTGCTTTTATGCTGCTGCAAATCACATCCGCCGTGGAGAGGCTGATATGATGCTTGCTGGTGGAACTGAAGCTGCTATCATACCTATTGGATTAGGGGGTTTTGTTGCTTGTAGGGCTCTATCTCAGAGAAACGATGATCCTAAAACTGCTTCAAGGCCATGGGACAAAGATCGTGATGGTTTTGTCATGGGAGAAGGTGCTGGCATACTGGTAAGCTTTGACATGAGCATGGAAAATGGATATGTTTTTAGCTGCTTTGTTATTTTCGTTGAACCGAGCTAATTCAATGAGTCATAGTTGCTTTTGTCTAGCTGTTGCCGATTATGAATTATCATTTGAAAAATCAATTTAAGGTTTGGTTTTTTGGAGGGGAGCGAAGTTTCCCTGGAGTTTGTCCTTTGGTTAAGATATTTGTTCCTTCCAAGTGTAGATGATGACTGATGTTAGATTTTCTGACCTTTGGTTGACCAGAAGTTTCAGTAGTTCTGTGGGGATAAGCTATTTTATCTTTGCTTTTACTTGGGAGATTATGACATAAAGCAAACAAGATAAAGATTCATTGCTCTCATGTTGAAATTCACTCTGAGTTTGATCTCATTCCAAATTTGTTTGAAGACAACTCCAGTGGTGGTATTTCCCTGACAGGTGATGGAGAGTCTGGAGCATGCAATGAAACGAGGTGCACCAATTGTTGCTGAATACTTGGGAGGTGCTGTTAACTGTGATGCTTATCATATGACGGATCCTAGATCAGATGGACTTGGTGTCTCTTCATGCATCTTGAGCAGCCTTGAAGATGCAGGTGTATCGCCTGAGGAGGTATAACGATCCAATCTTTCTATTATGTTTCTTAGTGAATATTTTAGTGGTTTCTAACATTAGTGCTGTTATATAGTTTCAAAATTTGCATTGATAACATCTAAAGAAGATGTTACACAGTATACAAGTTATATTTTTACTGGATTTTCACTTGGTTGGCCTGTTTATATAGGGCTTCTGCCATATTTTGTGTACCTCATGTGCATCTAATTGTACTTCTATAGAAGAAACGTGCACCTAATCATACTTCTACGAAGAAAAATACTTATCATCAATTAGGATTAGTTTGACATATCTTTTAATTTAAAAACTTTTTTTTTTCACTATTTTTTAGTAATCATCTCTGAAGTGCTTAAATTACAGGAGTGCCAATCACTTTAAAGTAATTTTTTTGAATAATAATCTCTCTATGTGTTTCTTCGAAAAGGGTTTCTAAATCAATTTGACTTTTTAAAAAATATTTTCTTATTTATTACCAAATACTGTAGATCTTTTTAAAATGCATTTTTAGTTATCTAAAATCACTTAGGAAATTAAACTAAATACACTTTAAATTAGTAATTCTTCCCAAAGCATTGGTAGAGAAGTGAGTTTTTTAAAAGCTAATTTTTTTAAAAGTCATCCCGGAGCACACTATTAGTTAATCATTAAAGTACCGTTTAATAATAATTTAATTTTTGCTTTTATGTTTTATAAATTAAGCTTGAAAATACTACTTCGAGCTATATATGTTTCTTTGTTTAGCTATCTACTTATTAAAAATATTTTAAAAATCTAAGTCAAAATTTGAAAACTGAAATAAGTAGTTTTTAAAAACATTTTTATTGTTTTTAAAATTTGGCCAAGAATTCAAATATGTTTTTAAGAGACGTGACAGACGTACAAAGAAATGGTGAGAAACTAAGAATAATTTTTAAAAACAAAAAACCATAAATGAAATGGTCATTAAAATTTCAGGGATTTTCTTGTTTGTCATGTCAGATGTTTTGGTGAAATCGAATCTTTTTGTTATGCTGGGCCTACCATTTTTTAAATGTCAAATTGTCACTGTTTTTGAGAGGAAAACATATAGTTATATCTGCCTCTTTTTTTCATTGAAATTTACAGGTTAACTACATTAATGCACATGCAACATCCACCCTTGCCGGTGACTTAGCTGAGATCAATGCCATCAAGAAGGTGTTTAAGAATACATCAGGGATCAAAATTAATGCAACTAAGGCAATCTCTCTCTCTCCCTCCTTCCCTCCCTCACCGCTTTCACCAACTTTTACATGGTTACATTGTATTGTATTCTTCTTAAAGTGATACACTGTTTTTCTGACACTTTTTCTTGACGTCATTACTTTCAGTCTATGATAGGGCACTGCCTTGGTGCTGCTGGAGGTTTGGAAGCCATTGCCACTGTGAAAGCAATTGGAACGGGATGGTTGCATCCTTCCATAAATCAATTTGTACGTTTCATTTTCCATTTTAACAATCCTACTGGTACTGGTTTCATTCAGACAATTATTGAATATGGAGTAAAACTCATCGCAATTAGAATTGTATGTCAGTGTTCACTTTCTGATCTTACATTTTTGCACACTGCACTCTAGTACCATTCCTGAAATTGAAATATGGAGTTTAGCAGTTCACATTGGTCAACTAAAAGAACTAGTTTCAGATTTTAGGAAAGTTCAATTCTCTCTGCAGATCCTGACGATTCATTGATTTAAGAGCTCCAATCTATTTCTTGCCATAGTTCATAGGAAAATATCAAGCAAACAACAAAGTTCTGAGGGATCGTTTCACATACACAACTCAAACTATATTACCTGCGCCGCATATAATTTGCTTCATTTTGATATCAGCACAACACTTGCATCAGTTGGTGTAGATAAATAATATCATTATTTTCTTCCATTTGACTGTAGAACCCAGAGCCTTCAGTTGATTTCGACACGGTCGCAAACGTAAAGCAGCAGCACGAAGTGAATGTTGGTAAGTTACTAAAGCATTGAGTGATGCCCATGGCTTACATCTTTCCAACTGTTTAAAAACCCAATATATCCCAGTTCAATAACCAAGTTCTGTGGTTCATTCTCTGTTTCCAGCCATCTCTAATTCATTCGGATTCGGTGGACACAACTCAGTCGTGGCATTTTCAGCATTCAAACCTTGAGTGTGTTAAGCTCATACACGACGTTTTGTAGGAGAATCCAGTCCTTACCCTTATCTGAGAGTAGTCACTAATTTATTTGTCAACTAGGTTGCTTTGGTTGCTGCTTCAGGCGTCTGTCTTTCAACGTTTTGGTCTTCATGCAATTTATCATCACCATCATTCCATTTGTTGCTGTTTCCCAATCCAATAAATGGTTTATTTAAACTTGTACGAATCAATTGGGTTAGGATTGTATTACATTACTGTTTACATTTTCTCAAGAATTCCATCAAAATGTTGTAATGAAGAAGCTTTCTATTTCATCTGTGTCCTCCCCGTCATTTGCATTTGATTTGGAATCATAAACCTTAACTAGTCATGAACTGTTAACTGTTTCTAAGTGCTTGAAATGGAAAGTTCAAAGTAGAATGTATTATTATTAATATTATTGTCTCAATTCTACCTAGACTATGAATTGCCATACTCGTTCCTTTACTTTTAAGCAGCCTTTTAGTTTGATTCTCAAACTTCCCATTATGATCTCGGTATTCCATGTAATTCACAAAAAGATTAGTTCACTTATTTTTAGATTTAATATGAGTTCACATGAACATGGAAGATATTTGTCAAATTTAGTAAAGAATATTAATGGCAAGAATTGAAATGAAATATTTGGAAGTACAACAGCGAAAAAATGTAAGAATGAGTAAGTTCAATAGTTGATCGGTAAGATCAAAACATTCTCTGAACCTTGGGATTAGTAGCATATTATTTGCAACGTAAAATACAAATTGAAATACTGACGGACCATTGGCGAGTATTTTTTTTATCCTTTTCCTCTTCTTTTCTAAATCTTGAAGACCAAACTATCAATTTTTTACAAATTTAGTGACTAAATAGAAATTTATCCTATTTGTAAAAGGAAATATATTGTATTTTACCATATTTGCAATTAATAGAAATAGTTTCCTTTTTCTTTAGAATAATAGAAATAGTTCTAAGCACATTTGTCGTTCACGAAATATGCAAATAATGAAATTAAGAATTTCAGATAATTGTTAAGATGTGCATTTATTAACCTATAAATGCAATAACTGTCAACAAGGACTCCGTGGCCCAATGGATAAGGCGCTGGTCTACGGAACCAGAGATTCTGGGTTCGATCCCCAGCAGAGTCGTTTTCCTTTTTTTTTAAATTTTGGAAAAATCAATTCCAATAATTCAATTAACTCAAATTCTGTGGTAACAAATTAAAATCCTCTTTGTAGAAAATATAAATAAACAATTGCAAATGAGAACTTTAATTAAAAGAAGGCGGTATAATATACCAGGAAGGTTTAATTAGAAAATTTTCATAAATTTGAAGAAGTAATTCTCAATTTGAGTTTTTTTCTTATTATTTTTGGTAAGCTCAAATTGAGAGTTAAAAAGTTGATTACAACCGTTTCTACTAATCAACTGTCAGTATCAACGACGTCAAAAGTCTGTAAAAAAAAAGAAAGAAAAAACTGTCATTTTCTTTTTATTAAAAATAAAAAATTTGGATCCTAAACCATAATTTAAATCCCACGTTAAATAATATTAAAAACATACATGGCCCAGACATGAACCAGCTTTTGACACGATTTATATGTTAAAAGATCAAGAATTGTTTAACATTTCATGTTCAATCAACTATATCTTCAACAGAAAAGATCCGATTCAAATTTTCTCTCCAACATGTTATATTTGAAAAGAAAAAAAAAAAAACTCCTTTCTAAATCGTCTTCTTGACAACTTCCACGTCAATTTTCCATTTAAAATATTAACAAATATTTGCTCAAAGTATATTTTTGAAACGTTTATGAAAGATCAATAGTAGTATTAGTACTTTGTAAAAAAAGTCACAAATATTTAATTAAATATATTTTCGAAATGTTCATTAAGAATGAAGAGCAGCATTGGTACATGCTTAAAAAAAATAAAAATAAAACAGTGGTACTGATACTTTTGAAATATAAGGCAAAGTTTAAGGGCATCTTTTTTTTCTTTTAATGTTTATTTGTAATTCAGCCTTATTTCCTTGGTAATTCACCAAATTACCACAACCACAACCATTATCATATTTATATTTATCATTTTTGCATTGCATATACTAAACTTTTATAGTCTTGAACGGCCAAACTAATTCATTGTTCTAATCATTTGCCGAGGCATATAAAAGCCATGGAATTCCAAGTCTCTTGTGATGTGATCTAAAATAAGAAGTGCCGAAGCTAAAAGTTCAAACTTTTCCTTAAACAAGATTGACAGCATTTAGTTCTGAAATGTAAGCAGCTAAACTAAGTAGAACAGCCCATAGGTTAAGCTTAAACCAGACTCTAGCCATTTTTCAACTGAGAGATGTCAATGCCGTTTCTTTCCTGTTGCTGCTTCCCAAGCTTGTATGATGTGGTTCACAATTTCCTCGACGCCAACTCCATGTTTCACCTGCACGAATGTCAGTCAGGCATTATATCATGTCGTTAACACGAGCAAGGAAGTTTTACGTTTCTCATTCTCATTCACACTCAAAGATTTTAACTGAGACAGTGGACGACAATATCATCAATCACATAATTCTCTAGCTACAAATAGATACTGAAGAAAGCAAATAGAGAACAGGGCTGACCTGAGCAAATACAAATGGTCCCCCGTCTCGCATTTTCAATGCGTCGCGCTCCATAACTCCTAAATCAGCTCCAACTGCTGGAGCAAGGTCAGTTTTGTTTATTACCTGTTATCAAAATGTGACCATTTAGAAAGATGGCCGAGTTCAAAATCTTGATTGCACTACTGCCTCAGATGAGTGATCATAATTTTTTTGGCACAACCCACAAAATGGACAGCTGGAAACACAATTAGGAAACACATACAAGGAGATCGGCTTGGGTGATCCCGGGGCCACCTTTTCGAGGAATTTTATCGCCACCAGACACATCTATGATGTAAATGATATAGTCAGCAAGTTCCCTGCTGAAGTTGGCAGCCAAGTTATCTGCACAAGAAAACAGGTAAAGCATGTGTATCAAAGACTTCAACTTCTAAACAAAATTCTACCAGCTGCAACAGTTTTGAAACCCATCTCCATAAAGACTACACTTCCAAGGATTACTTTCTTCTTTAACAACAAATTCGATAGCCTGAGATATCTAAATTTGTGCAAGTATGTTCCTTTTGAACCCTTAATTTTCAATTTACCATTTGAATCCACAATCAATTTGTCTGATGCTAATACAAGTCTCTATATCCTTTTTTCTTTAAAATTTAAACAGCTAAGTTCAAGTAATGAGAAGGGAATGTTAAGATGAGTTCAGTTTTGCCATTTCCAAATTACCTCCACCGGATTCACAGAGAAGCATGTCTGTTTTATACAAGTTTGAAAGCTCCTCGAGAGGTCCGAGATTAATACTGATGTCTTCGCGAATAGCAGCATGTGGGCAGCCACCAGTTTCCACTGCTCTAATCCTTTCCTCTGGTAGTGCTCCATGCTTCACCAAAAATTCTCCATCCTCTTTTGTGAAGATATCATTGGTGACCTAACAATGATCATGTCAATCTAAATAAATATCTTTTCTTTGCAAATCAAAGTAAACGAATCTCTCATGTTCCATGAATTTTCGTTGTTAAGTTTTTAGCGAAAGATATTTCATTCTACCACAAAATTAGTTATTTACATTTACTGCAGTGCAGTGCAGCACAGCAAAGAACTTGGTGTTATTGAATCAGCCAACTTAAAAAGAAAAAAATCTTACTGAACTTTTGGCACCAATGTTTGAAAATGGTGAATTTTGGTTAACAAATATGGTCAAATATCATCCAATTCTATTAGAACACAGAACTTTCCTGGGCATATCAGTCTGTCAGCACACCAACTCTTACTTCGATACCAATCCAAAATTACTCTGTCATGGATTTCCCAGGTTTTCAAAGTTTTAAAAGAAAACAACGGCTTTTAGAAGCATCAATCTGCTTGTATATGACAGAGCAGTGAAGGTTAGCCAGTTGATTATTTTCATTAGAAAATATTATGGAAATGATGCTTTATCACCAGTCTCTCTCATATCAAACGAGAAACAGGATCCCAGATTACCAAAAAAAACTGGTTCATCAGAGTAAATGGGCTCATGGGAATACTAAAATAAGCATATACAAGACAAAAATCAAAGCATAGAACAGACCCAAGATTCTACAAATACCAAACTAGGAAGGGAACCATTTACAGAAACCGAAGAGTGAAAGTGATATGGAGAGTCATTTCAAAATCATACTTACTGCAGCTAGACTGTACTTGTCACGCAAGACGGTACAAAGTGCCAGCATCAGAGCCGTCTTCCTAAGAAAATGAAACAGCACTCGATGAATACACTCTATTTCTATGTCAGTGAGTAAAAGTTTTTGGGAAAAATGAAAGAAAATGGAAGATATATAGATATATACCCAGTACCAACAGGGCCACCAATACCGACGGTGAAAGCTCTCTCTTTAAAATTTCTAGTAAGAAGCGGCGGAGCTCTCCTGCTGAAGAAGCCAGGAGAGTAAATGGGCTCATGGGAGTGAGGAGCTAGTCCATCATGACTGTGAAAAACCCTACCATCTGCTCCAACAAAAGACGAATCGCCGTGAGGTTTCCTGCAACAAGTGAACTCTGATTACTAATCCGGAGAAATGAGATTACAAATCAACCCTAACTAAGCAAATTGATTTCAAGAGCGAAATTATAAGCAAAATTACTCGTGGTCGTGGTGATGGTCGTGGTCGTGGTGATGGTCGTGTCCATGGTGGTGGTGGTGAGCATCTTGGGACGCCATTGTTACACCGTTGCCGAAGAAGCTTAAGGAGGAGGGAGAGAGTGATGGCAACTCAAAATTCAAACGATTTTGCGGTAGAAAATGAATTGCGATTTCGATGGTGCTCACAGTCGCTGCTCAATTATTGAGGAAAGAAAGAAGAATCCAAAACAGTATCACAGATTCACAAACGAAAAGTAGGCGGTGTTCCTCCTCCTCCTCCCGATGAAGGAAGGGGACAAAATCAAAATGTCAGAATTAAATATCAATTTTCGGTACTGGCAGATTCTCGAAATGTTCTTGGTTTGAGGCTTTGAGCCAAGAATTCAAATCTCTGTCTGTATCCATCAAGGATTAAAACGTGGATCGCTCAATTCTATGCAGAGTTCATACAAATAATGATATGATATCAATATATTTCTAAAACAATCCAAATAACATTTAATTTTTTTTAATTATTTTTTTAGTAGGATTTGAATTTACTACTTTAGGTACATAAACCACATGAGTCAAGTTGGCACGTTTAATTTTTTCCTTTTTCTGTTAGAAATATGGAAAGACATTGATGTATCAATATTTGGTACATGCTCGAGTTCATAAAAAATATTAATAAATAAATAAATATCTTATAATTTATGTTGTTATTAGTATTTAGATTCGTTGCAAATATTTACAAAATATTAATTGATTTTTTTTTAATGTTGAAGTTGCAACTGATAGTTGTATTAAGAAAAATAAAATTAATGTTGAAGTTGAATTATTCCATTCATGAATAAATTAATATGTTTATAGATATTTTTGTTCCAATATTTTTTAAGAGGTTGTGAATAAGAAGAAATTTAAAATTTATTTTGATTAATAAATAAATAAATAAATAAAATTCTCTCACGGTTTCATCCTTCAATTTTAAAAATATGATCGACAAGTTGAGATTTTCGAACACAAGCTAAGTGTAATATATAAATGACAAAAAAGATTCTTTTTTTGGTTTTTGACGAAACAAAAAAGATTCCTTCATTACTCGAGACAATGTTCCACTCTTTGACCTTTTTCTTTTTCTTTTTAAATTACTATTATTATTGTTATTATTATTATTATTTCAAAATTATGTAAATTAAAATTGTGAAATTGTTCATGTTACGCTCTTATTACAGAAAATTTGAAAAAGGTTATTTCAAAATTGTGTAACCAAAATGAGTTGTTTTATACCCTCGAGAACTGGATTATTGAGAAATGGATATTGATCTAGCTTCGACCATCATCTATAGGGAGGACGTTAACACGGCTCTATCATCTTTTCAAAGTAACAAGCGAGAAAATTACCTATTTTTCAATAATTAAAAAAAAAGGAAGAGATGATACTCAAAAGTACATCGTCACAAAAGAATTAAACAAGAAAGCACTTACCTACATATGAATCTATCTACTTTTTGATGTGGTATATTATATTGGCTCAAAAATTTTAGTGGGACATACTTATCTATTAAAATTTATAGAAATAGTCCAATAAAACATGTTCGGTGAGAAAGTTAGTAGGAACACATCTACTAGTACATGAGCCACTATTATTTTTGAAAGCATATTGTAAAATTGTCATCCCTTTAATACAATGTTAAACTACTACTAACCCAAAACTTAAATTGAACATGCTTTTACAATATATTCACAATGCTCAAAAATAACTTCCTCTTACAAAATAAAATTTAAATCAAAATAACATATATTTTGGGGGCAGAAACTTTAACCACTAGGAATTGGTTTTGGGTTAAGAAACTAGTGGAAGATGCTCTTTTTGATGAATGCACTTATCAGCATATTCTTCCCCCAGAGGATCAGATTTCAGTAGCACAAAGTGCAGACATCAAAAATAGAGTGGAAAATTTCAGTCAGAAAGAACATGTAAACATAATACTAAGAAAAACTGAAAAAAAAAAAAGAAAAAAAGAACCTATTTTAGTCAAACAAGTTTCTGAGTGCATTTTGTTTGGTACAAGGATGAGCCAACAGTTCCTTGGGGTTTTGCCTTTGAGTTTGAGTTTCTACTACTTGTTCATCAGAAGGTGACATTGCTTCAGGCTCCCCTAAAATAACCCCTTGCTTCTGCAAAAACTCCCATTTATCTTGAAACAGATAAAAGAAACCAATAAAAGAGATCTCTGCAGTGAAGAGAACATTCCATAATCCAATGCTTTTTGAAGTTTTCTTATGGTAGGCATTCAAGCCAGTGTAGATATTGATGATTCCCACTAGAGAAACTATTGTTCCAAGAATCCAATGAATGAGAAACCACACACTTCTTTCTTTCTTTCCCCTGCACAAGTGAAGTGGGTGGTGGAGGTTTTTAGAGGAAAAAAAAGAAAAAATAATCTTCAACAAAATTATTGACGGAATGTTTAGAGCGAGTTTAGAATGAGTCGTGTAAGAGAAGAAACACTGGGTTTTCGTTTAATAACATTTATGTTTCTTACATGACAACTCATATTCAGCATATTTTAAATGGGATCATTAATTTGGTGGAAAAGTCCTCATGTTTTGGCCCTACAAAGTTCCACTAATCAAGAAAAGGTCCAAAAAAAAGAGCAAAAAGGTAAATAATGAAAAGATTCAAGAGGAAATTTACCTTTGAGGCCTGAAAGTGCCCATCACTGCCTGTGCCCATATGGCTATGTAAAGTGCTAAACCTATTCTTTGGTGGTTATTATTGAATAAGTTCTCAAAATTTCTGAGGGACATGATAGCTCCAGCTGTGGCCAGGAGGAGGGATAATGTCTGTTAATGAAATTTAGTTAGTATATATTTATGGAATCTAAAATCCAGAAAAACAAGAAAGAGTATCCTTATTATCTAGAGTTAACTTCTCTGTAACTCTGTTAATGCTAATTGAAAGTTGACATGGTAGAGATTATATTTGCACATGGCTAAAGTGAAAGGGTAGTTTTGAGATATATCTTCATCCTCTTAATATGTCACATCAACTTAAAAAATAGATTTGAAGTAATTTGAAAAAGATAATGTAGAGAATATTAATATTCGTGGCCCTCGAGATTGTGGCTCTTTTGACTCATTGATTTTGGTCGGATCCTATTTTTGAACCGGATGCTCATTTGAGTTTTTGGACTCTGATACCATATTTATATTCGTGGCAATGAGAGGAGTAGCCCACTTATATTGTAAACCCTTGTTAGCTCCCTTATCTTTTCAAGGTAGGATTGTTAAAAAGGAATAGTCTTTGATGAGACCTTAGATGCAAGAGTAACCATTACAATTTACTCTTAGAAAGAGAGAGAGAAGTAGCTTCTGCTTATTGGAGACATGGGAACTATCATGAGGAGTACTACTAATTATCATATTTTTCTTGCTATTCAAGTATGAATTGTTTAACTTAGCTACCACTAAATTTTGGTCAGCAGAACTAAAGAAGGAAAATAAAAAAAAAAATAAAAAGTGGGGAAAGCTATGATGAAACAACATGGCTGGGCATGATTATGTTCTTATAAAATTCAAGACCAACAATGGTTGCATTTTAAGCACTAACAATAACATCATCTTCTTCTCAGGTACACAATATTCATTAACAATTTGGAGAAGAATCAAGAGCTAGTTTACCTGCAGAACAACATGGAGGTAGAAGAAGACCTTTAACTGAGTCGACCCACGAGCCAGCCGACCAGACATTCTAATTGCAAGAATCCCAACAGGCATCAGAAACCCCATTGAAGCCCAGAGGAGCAATCCATGGAGTTGAATGTCAAATCTCTTTTGATGGCTCAGCTGCAAAATCATCACCAGATTCAATTTCTCATCTCTTCAGAAGTTAAAATCAAAGAAGAATTAGTTTAAGCCTTACCCTCTCATGCCCGTCTCCAATGCTCCTCTGACCCCTAGCTTTCTGCAGCCCTTCATGTGCCGAGCCTTGAACTAATGGCAGAAGAAGAGCATTGCAAAAACTCACGGCGGCGAGTTCCAGATTATGAAAATTTCTCATTCTTCAATATCAAATCACACATTAAAACAAAACAAAAACAGAACGAAAATCAAGCACAGACCCTCATCCCTTGGGCTCAGAATCGGATGATTTTGAACAGCGATACAGTTTGAATAGGAATGGCGATGGTGGAATCGCATTGGTTATATACTGAGAAAACTTTGTCGATTGAAAAGGGGTTTGGAAGAAAAGAAGAATGGTGAAGGGGGAATGATGAAGGGCTGACATTAGCGAGCTCTGCAGTGTCTGCCCTCCGGTTCTTGCCGCCCAAAAAGGCCATGTTTGGATGTGGGGTACCCCTTGCTTTAGAGGGAAAGATGATTATTAAAGAGAGAACAAAGAAATTAGAAAGAAAAAAAAGTCTTGATCTTGAATTGGATAATGATGGGAAGAGTGGGAGATTTTAAGCTCTAAGTTTATTATCAATGTCTTCATTTTAATGTGTATTATTATGGTTCTCCCAATTGAAAGCAACTCATCTTCATGTTCATTTCCACTAGGATTAAGGCATTGTAGTGTGGATTTTGAAAAAGAGAGGAAAAAAAACATTAAAATTTTGTTAGTTTTGATTCTTGGTTTTTGCTCTAAGAATATCTTTTAGGATTGTGATGTAGCCACTTGTAAAAGTTGATGTTTTGATAATGAATTAGTATCCATATTAAACTAGTAGATTTTGTTTTCCAAGTTTTACAACATCATTTTATTCTTATTTCATATGGTTCATTTTGAAGCTTAAAATAAAAATTGAAATATAGAAATAAAAAATCAAATTTAAGAACCGTATTTAAAGAAGAAAAATGATTAAGTATATAAATAAACCAAGAAAAATTGGATAAAATCAAATCAACCAATTAGAACATAACTAAACTACTTAAAACATATGTATCGGTCTACATTAGACTATTGAACTAAAAAAATACAATATTAATATTTGGGTCAAAATTTTGAAAAGAGGAATCTGATAGTAATTCAACATCAAATTTAAGAAGATGAGAACAAATTTGTTAAGGAAAAACAACCTCAATTCCTCAGTTACCTACTTCTTAATGATTCTCTTTGAAGCTAAACTCTCCATTATGACAAAAGTTTCACCATTTTCAATCATAAAATTATGTATAAAGACCAACATTATCATCTCCACTTAGACTATGCCCAAAAAGATGATGGAAAAAAAAAATTAAAAACTTTGTATTTTAAAGTTTTTGGATTTTGGGCCCACCCAATCCCTTTGATTGAGTTCCTTCCAGACTCTACACCCACAGGATTCACCAAATTGAACCAGCATTTGAAAATTTTCCAATTTCTAGCTCTCATAGTTTGGTATCCGATCCATTTTCTGATTTTGACAATAACAATCTAGAGATGGTGGAAGTGACCCCATTTTTCAAATTTTCAATGAAGGTACGAAAATATTTTTTTTAGTACAATAAATATAAGGATGAAAAATTTGAACCTCCAACCTTAAGAGGAGAAATAAAATATTAATGACAAGAATCTCTGTTAGACACAGTTTAACAATTTAAATAATAATATTATATTTTTTGTGAATTTATAGAACACTAAAAGTTGGGAATCAAAATTAAATTTTTAAAGAAAATGAGCGTAGCTTTTGAAAGGGAGGATTTACAAAAGTAAATGGAACTGGTGAGGTGTTAGCATCATGATGATTGCAATATGACCACTTCAAAATAGTCAAAAACAATCTCTTTTATCACCTTTCTTTTTACCTTCCATGCTCAACATTATGCGCAAAATGCGCTTCTTCTCCTAATTTTCTATTGTTTTAATGTCTTGGATACTGTCTCTCGATTTCTTTTTATTTCGTGAGAAATTAAGGATCCATTTGACAAACAAGAATTGAATTGTCTAGTCCCCAATATTTATATATTCAAAAATGACAAAACAGTTAAACAAATTGAAAATAGAAACAAGAAACAAGAAACTTGTTTTTATTGTTTACAAAATTTCTATACCATCTCGAGAATATGTTTCTGAAAGAAAAATGAAAACAAGAAAAACAAATACTTGACAAATGTTTAGGTTTTACCGCTGAACTGTTTATTCGATTTTCTTTCCCCACTTCTCCTTCAAACCAAACAAATGCTTAAATTTCCAGAACGGCAAAATGAATGCCTAAAAAGATTGATCCAAATAGAGAGTAGAGGCTAAGTATGGCCACATGGAAATGATTAGAGAGTGAGAGATGGAAGTGATCTTTAGATTGGTTTTCTAGTAAAGTTGTGTAATCCAATTTCTAAGAAAGCAGCATGTAAATCTTTAACAAAACTTGGGATTTTATAAGACAAATGGAATGGTTACAAACATATAAGAAATTGGCATTTCTCATCATTGCCAGAAGCATTTCTATTCCACAAGAAGTTTGAAAAGTGAACAAAAGATGGACATAATTTTGGTAGGCAGTCATTATCATCTTTACATAACCCATTGTGCTAAAACATCCCATCTAATCATGTGTTGATATAAAATAAGATAAAGTTTCAAAACTTTAAATTCATGTAACTTATATATGGTTTAATCCCGTGACTTTCAAAACCTGTGCACTTCAAAATACAGTTCTTCTAGATTTACATTTAATATATCAAATTTAGATTCGAGGTTTTAAATGTTAATGTCGATGAACATGGATAGATGTCTCAATTTTATAAAAGTGTCAACATTTATAAAGATTATAAAAGTAAATAATTTCACAATTTTTAAATAAATTAAAAATTATTAATATTAATATCTCGTTCATATTCGTGATATTTTTTGTTGGTATATTTTTATATTTTGTCTACTTTGACGTTTCATCCCTCAAGTTAATGTTGAACTTATGGATGACATAAGAAAATACGATTTAAATATCGACAAAGATTTAATACCCTACACAAAAATTTAAATATCGCACCTAAACTCGTACTTCTTAAGCTAAAGATGTTGAACCCGCGCCCAAACACATTTGAATTTATATACTCTATAGAAATGTTACGGTGTCATCTTAAGCTTGAAAATATATTAGCTCTTTATTTAATTAATTAATTAATTAATATTCTTTTAGCTCTCAATTACTATAAAATGTTGCATGTGAACCGCCAGTGTGATGAGAGATCCTTCTTATGCAAGAAATATATGAATTGGTCCGAAACATTAGGACAACAGACATGACATCATGGGTAAAACAGAGATATAATTTATTATTTTTTTGTTTGCTTTAATTATGAGTTGACATTCATCAGGGAAATTATAATATTTTGTTCCTTCATCTCCAATGTTTGCAAATATTTGTAGTTGTATATTATACATTTAAACTTGTCTGGAATGATAGATTTTTGTATGAATTGTAATGTTTCTCCATGTCTCAAATATTACTATCAGTATGGGGACAGTTTCGTAAAATTTTACGAAATAATATTTCTTTTTAACCAGTGGTAGTGGTAGAATTGTCTTTCTTAACTGTTTCCATCGAGCTCGCATAAGTGTTATCTATCATCAAAGATATCTAGAGAGTGCATGAAATTGGTCTTCATCCATTATAGGCCGAGGTTGATAATTTCTTAATCCTTTGGAATCTTCTTGTCCGTGACGAGCATATGGCAAATGAACTCTAAGATTTTATCAATGAACTCCAAGCCTTTCAAAGGCAAGGTCTTGTTGTTGGTTTTCTCTTCACTCCATATACTTTAAATTCTACCGTTCATGAGCTAGCATGCTTTGATTGAGAAGAGAACCCATGGAAATTCTATTAAAACAAAAAAAGAATTGTGAAAAAATAAGGAGATATAGATGGGTTATATTTATATTTGAACCAATTAGATAATGTTGTTATATTAATAATTGATTACATATATTTTTAATTTCAAAATACAATTTTTTCTTTTTGATAACACAATTATAGAATTAAAACCTATGACAATTTCAAAATACAATTTAAAACCCATTATTAATTTAATTATAGAATTAGTATTGATTAGTTAAAGAAAACCTATTACGGGTAAAATTAATTGAACTTTGTACAGTAGATTAATTTTTAATAAATACAATTAGATTTACTTTATGACTAAATAATAAAAATCATGTATTATATATATATATATATATTAATATCAAAATTGTCGAAATGGCATAAATTTGTCTTCTCACAAACTAATAACTAAAAATATATTATAATTTTTCTTTCTAAAAAAGGTATTAAAAAAACATTCAATTTAAAGGCCTACAAAACCAAAGAGAAAAGTTCGGGCCTTTGAACGATTAGATGGGTCAAGCCCAGATTAGGCCCACTCTAGAGAGTTGCCCCAGCTATTCGACCTGCCCTAACATAGGCCCAGTTGAATATTTTATAATTGAGATAAAATATTACAAAAATAACTTTAAAAATAAAACACATAATAATCAACAATGTTTTATTTTTAATAATTTGACAGTAAAATATACGGAGAAGTGGCTAAAAATGAACTAAATCCATAATTAAAATAAAACTATAACAAACGTTTTTTCCTTTTATTTCGAAATCAACATTTTAGTACTCATTGATGTCTATAACAATCCTCTAAATTCAAAAAAATTAACACATCAAGATAGTCTTGTTATCAACATAGATGTCTTGACCACTAGAACTATGCTCGGTTTGACAGTCGAATTCTTTATTAGAGCATCATCATCTAGCTATATATAGTGTGAAATATAAGTATCTTCGAGTAAATTTGACTTGATATATTCAGAGAAAAGTTTTATTGTAATTTAAAATATCTCTAAGTTCTTATCTTATCATGGATGAAGAGTACAAATTCTTTCCTTTAATAACATGTATTTTTTTTAATTATTTATTTGTGTACCTAATTTGATCCAATCATATGTTTTGATAGATTATCGTTTTTGCAACAAAACCATATGTGATTATATTCTCTTCATTTTTTTTTTCAACTCCTTTATCATTGAAAAGTTCTTTCATGATTGATATATATACACATATCATTGGATATAAATAAAGAAGAAAATGAACTATATATGAAAAGGGTATTCTCAGAAGAAATATTAAAAGAATATTTCTCTATCATATCAAAGCTAAGTAAAATGGATTATTCTTATTTCTTTTGGTGACTTGAAAAATATTCTCCATTTGAAAATGATCCCTCCTCTCGTATCATGAGTTAAGTGGACAAAGAACTACGAATACATCGACTGGATGAAAATTTAAAACATTATTTTTTACGTGGTCATTTCTTAAATAGACTAATCCATCATCGTGTTCTTTTCCTTTTGAGTCAAATTTGGTATAATCCTTAACAACAATATTTCTAAGTAAAACACATTTCTAATAAATACCTTTTTTAAAATATAAATTATTTCATCTAAAAATATTTTTATTTGGTTTTTTTCCCTATTTCTAATAAAAATTTGGAAAATGATTTTAAAAAGTCTTTTTTTTTCCTCTTAATACTCAAAATTTTAGAATAATGTTTTTAACTATACATCAAACACCATGATAAGGTTACAAAATCACTTCCACTTTTCTACTAATAAAGAAAAGATAGGTCAAACATATACTCAAAAAAGAACATTTTGTCTAGTCAATCAATGTGTGAACATACAGAAACAGTTCTCCAAAGAAATGGAAAGAAAAAAACTGAGAGGTAAAAAAGCCTTTTTTTTTTCAGTATCATTAAAAGATAAGACAAATTATGGAATACTATGCATATTTCTCTTACCTTTTTTTTTTTCTTTTTGTAATCTTCATTTGTAGAATCTAACCAAGATAAGACATATTGATATAGTCTATATACTAAATGGCTTTCCATCTTCGAGATTTTTCTTAATCTGGTCTTTATTGCTAAAATTTCACGTGAGATTAATATCGAAGTGTGCACAAATTGATCCGAACATTTACCGCTCTCCAGAAAAAATTTAAAAAATCTCAAACTAAGTCTTCTGGGTCATAACAAAATTTGTTAAATTTGGTTAATTATAAAACTATTTTTTTTATTAAATCACGAACTTAATTCATTAATAATTGATATTGTCTCATCATAAGTTCAAATCTTTCTTTTCCAAAAATAACTATTTAATTTTTACTGTTAATTTACTTTATTAAAAGGAAGTACAAAAAGTGGGAGAGAATCTTGCAGAGCCACTACTCTTAGATCCTCTAAAAGTAATGGTTGAGAGCATGAGAATCAGGTCACCCAACTTATTAGAAAACCTTTTGATTTTGTTTCTGTTATATCAACAAAATTAAAATGGTCCATATGATCAACATCAGCATGTGAAGTTAGAGCACTCCTTTCTATAAATCAAAGGAATTTGTAAGAAGTTATATTCTTTTTCCCTCCCACACTCTCCAAAAAAGATGGATTATTACAACTTCTTCCATCTCACCCTCCTTCAAACGAATATCTATTTCAAAATCTGCATTTCTGATTTGACACCGTCATTTTTCTTTTCGCATCATTAAAATGAAATATCGCATGGTAGAGTTTATTCTTGTTGCATCATTTTAATAACTTGTTACGTTGTTTTCTACTGTTATATAAGGATAGAGGTGTACGGTAAATTTGAAAAGTTTAAAGATAATGGTGAAGTAGGCATTTTGGACAGCTCAGTGTGTGTCGTCAACTCCAAAGAAGTGAAGAGGATTTGATCAAGCTCGAGTTTGTGTAATCCCTCTTCGTGAAAATTTAAGTTTACATAGGTAGCATGTGTGTTTTTTTATACGTTTATAATTTGTAAAAAAATAAAAGCTTGCGAGGTAAAATTTTAAAAATTTTAGTTTACATAATTTAAATGATTTGTAGTTTGAGATATATAAAAAAAATTCACGTACCAAACATAAATATGCCACTCAAACTCATCTTAGAGACTCATCTCGAGTGGAAGACTTTCTCAACTACTTAATTTCCAACAAATTCTAAATATGGTCATGACTATCCCCTGAAAAAATAATCTTATTTTTTACATAATAGAAAATCAAAAGTAGAATAATCTATCGTATTATTTCGAGTGGTTAGGATGAATACACATTGGGTATCTTAAATCTTACTCTTTAATCACATTTACAAAATGGGTATCTTAAAATCTTGCTCTTTACACTCATACAAAAAATGGGTATCTTAAAATCTTGCTCTTTACACTTTGTTATTAAAAGCCCAAACAATGGGTTCCAACACATCCCATAAAAGAGAATAGAATCTAATGTTAATTGCTCATCAACAAATGCTAAGAGACAAAAAAAAAAGGGGGGAATAAAAAACTTTGAAGAACATTTATTTTCACAAAATGAAAACTTGAAGCAATTGGATTATGATAAATTTAATTATTTAATTAATTTTCGACACCCAAAATTGAATACTATATTTTCAAAAAAATTCCTATATGGACAAGACATAATGATTTGATGAATGACATTTTTCCCTCAAGAGACAAATTGGTTGTCAGATTTTGGTGGAAAATATTAACAACTAGCCTCAAAGTTACAAGCTTTTGCATTAGCCTACCCTGTGTTGTCAACCAAAAAAAAGAAAAATGAAATAAGAAAATTATAAGGGAAGAAAAAGTTATAAAAAGAAATATTATGGCTCATTTGAGACCACATTTTCAATATCATTATAAAGAAGAAACAAATGGTCACCATCACGAATCACACTTATATCATCAATTTCCGCATTATCTGCACTCAACATTTTTGTAGCCATTTCTCCTCCAAACTTTTCACCTGCGCCAACCAAACAATAAAATCAAACTCCGTATTTAATTTTTTCGCTCACGTAGTCATAATAATTCAACATGATATCAGAGCCAGAGATTCTAACACATACTCGCCATCTTGCGGAGCTCTTCTATTGAATCAGGGATAAATATTAACTTTCCATATTGACTTTTAACTTCTTCGGTTCCATGTCGAGGCAGCATGTGTATGGTAACCCTTCTCTTGGTTTGTCTAGAGACGACACTCGAGCAAGAGGCCGTCGCGGTTGACAAATTTTCTAAGGAGGAGACTACAAAATCTGAAGGACCCCCATTTGATCTTGCTTGTTTGTTTTGAGGAAAAATGTCCCTTTCAGCTCCTTCTAGCTCATCAAACTCTATTCTATATTCATCTAAACTACTGCATATATTGCCCATTCTTTCATATTGCTTCATTTTCTGCCAATATATATCATGCAACAAAATTTGTTAGTTTCTACTCAACAAAAAGGAAAATATAATTTTATTTTAACAATTTGCTCAAATGGTCAAAATTAGTTACCATGAAAAAGTTGTTCATTATAAAGTTGCCATCTTCTGTATTTGATTGTATTATGTACAACAAAGAAGTTCTCTTGAGCCTTAAAATTTGTGAAAGCTTTGTGGTTCGAACTGTGAAAGGCTGTGGCCTTTGACACAACACTCCCAACTCTCCAAACATGTCTCCTGCTGTTGCTTGTCCCATAACCTATGGAAACACAAAATACATATAATTATTTTAAATTTAGAGACAGAGATTAATATTTTGTCCCATAACCTATGTTATAAAAAATAAAAAATAAAATTATATATTTGAGTACATACTCGATCATGCCCATCAATATTGGATATTAGATCCTGCAGTTGGAATCAATAATAATGTTAGCAAAATGGGGCATTTTTCCAAAGAAAATTTTAGAAATTAAGATGAAATTAATTAAGCTTCCTACTCACCACACTGCCTGAGACCAATACATAAAGATCAGTTTGAGCCTCATTTTGGAGTATAACATCTTCCTTTGGTGGAAAGTACTCAGCCTCCACATCTGATACCTTATATACAAAGTTGATTATTACTATTAGACTATCCATAAATTTAAAATACATAAATTATAAATCATCCATCAATTCAAAAACTTAAACTGATATGTTAAATCTATCTCTCAGATAATACAACTTTATTAGGGGGGAGCAGTTTAAATAAATTTTTTTTATTAATATTGTCTTTCTATAAGTGGGCTATTTGGGTTTAGGACTATTAATATGAAATGGGGAAGAAAATGACAGGCCAAAAGATTTGATCTCAAAATATGCATGGTTATTAAATTACTAGAAACCAAAAAGGCTTATAATTTTCTCTTTTTGAAAACAAATTAATAAAAACTTAGCTTAAGAGAGAAAATTTACCAGTTGGAAAAGAAAGTCATGAGAAACTCCTTGAAAAAGATAGACCTGAAGAAGAATGGGGTAGAAGAGATAGTGAGCTATGGAAGCTCTAATGGCTTTTGGAAGGTCGTTCAAGGTGTCTTGTTGTTTCAGCCCCTCGGTTTTGAACTTCAGACATATGTGTGACAACATCTGATCTTGAATCCGACCCGGTAGCTGGTTTCTCGATGCAAACTCTGTTGCAGCTCGAACCGAATCCCTCTGCCAAAGAAAAAAAAAAAAAGAAAGAAAGAAAACCTCCGTATCAACGAACTGGATTGATAACATTCTTGTTCATGTTCAACAATCATTTTTTATTATTTTTTGTTTTTAAAATTTTAAAAAATTTTAAAAATGTAATAAGGTTTTATCTGAAAATTAGAATAATAAAAATTATTTTATTATGTTAATTTTACATATTTATTATACCTTTTATGAGTAAAAAATGGTGAAATAGGAAATTTATCTACGTTTTTTAAATTCTAGAAATAATATATTTTGTTAGAAAAATAGATTAAACAAAAGAACAAAAAAGCAATCACTGGCCCTATTCGAATTTTGTTTATAAAAATACTTTGGATATGGAAAAGTAGTTTACTTCAATTTTTACGTGAGCACAAAAAAGGTGATCATCCGTCAAGATCTAAAAGTATTTTCATGTAAGATGTGTTTAAGAGAAAAATATTTAATTTTACATGAATACTACTCATTTTCTTAATTTCTAAAAGTCAATCAATTTCATTTAAATATTAAAAAAAAGGTAAAAATTAAATAACAATGCAAGAGTATCCATGTGCATGAGATCATCAGAATGAGTTTAAGTCGAAAACATAAAACTAAAAATAAAATCGTCTAGTCCTAAATGCATGCAATGCATGAGAAAGGATAAAGAGACGGGAGCGTACGAAGTTTCGTGTGCGGCTAGTCCAGTGGACGACGAGATTGGTCATGTTTCCGATAAGATACGAAGTCAAACCTAAGTTGAAGAGCATATAGAAGATGTCGAAGAGCATCTCTCTAGGGTTCTCAGCGTGGAGATCGCCATAGCCAGTGGTGGTTAAGGTGGTGATGGACCAGTAAATTGAAGTTATGTAGAGGTTCCATCGGCTGTCGTTCTTAAAATTTGGGTTCACTGCACCAATCCATGTCCTTTTTGGGTCTGGATATTTGTCTGCTATTACGAAATTGAAGCACCCTGCACAGTGCACTGCAAATAATGTAACCTGTCATCGTACCACCACAACAACAAACCGCGCTCGTAGTTAGCAGAAGCTATCAATATTTATAAAGTTCCATCTCAAAATTAGAAGAGTGGCTATTTATATTATAAACCATTGATCAAATCCTTATTTTTTCAATGTGAGATCCTTAATAGAAAATTTTAGAAATTCATGCATCTTTTTAGAACTTCCGTATATCAACTTTTATATTTTCTATTAAATGTCATTGAAAGAGACTAATATAAAAAGAATATAAATTATACTTTTTAGGTACCCACTACGAAATTTTTTCTGTTGGTGTTTTATTTTTTTAAAAAATATTAAAAAGTCTCTCTCCCCTCTCTTGTTTGTCTCTGGACTGTAGAAAGGGTTAGTTTAGGTTTGATGGCCATTGTATAGATATGTATTTTTCTTTAATACAAAATAATCTAGGGATTTAACTAATTGAGTATTTTTATTGGCCATAATTATTTTTTCAATAATTAAGAGAGAAAAATATGAGAACCACGAGATAAGAGAGATTTTTCATTTTTCAAGAAAATAAATAGTTGTCAATTTTTGAACGGTTATCTTTTAAGTGATTAGTTGGTGCCTAATTATTATTAAAAATAAAAATAAAAAGGTGAGGCAAGATAAAGTGATAATTGATGGATGCTTACAGAAATGAGCTTTGTGCAACGGGTCCAGAAATAATTGAACCGGATGTCCTTCTCTAGCCTAAAAAACAAAGCAACCGAAAACGGAGACAGCTCAGTCGAAGCTCGAGATGAAAATTAGGACCTATTTAGTTAGGTTTTCATTCTTGTTTCTGTTTCTTCTTTTTTAATAAAGAAAAATAAAATGATATGATTCCAACGTTCATAAATTCAATAATTATAAAATAATGTTTTTATTCATGGGAGAAGAAAAAAAATATATTTTTATTATTTATAAAATTTCTATATAATTTTTCAAAACGTATCAAATGGACTGCTTTAAGCAAATATTTTTAAAGAATAAAAGAAAGTAAAATAATAAAGAAAATATCATATCAGAAATGACCTTGCGAAGAGAGAGCTGACCCGTCGGAGGCGCCATAGCCGGAGCATGTTCAGAAGCTTGAACCCAACTTCCCCGCTCCGGTTCGTGAACAAGAAACTTATCGACTGCAACGGCGCGGTCGAGCACACGTCGAAAACGAACCACGTAGATAAATACCTATAACCAAAAAATAATCATTTAAAATAATATTCTATTTATTCAGAACTCATTATTTTTAAATTCATCTCACTCACCTGAGTGCAATTCTTTTGGGGTTGTCGACGAGAAGATAGGAGTGGGTATCGAGATAGGCGACGAAGAAAGTTAAAAGGATATCGACGGCGAAGAAGGCATTGACGATGTGGTCGAAGATGAAGAGAGCATTTTGCTTGTAAGGAAGAAACGCAAACTCAAATGGACAAATCCATGCTGAATAGATCACCAGAACCACCAGCCACATCTCCCAAGCTCTGAAATAAAATTCAATACCCCACACACAAAATATATTCTAATTAAAACAACCCATGTTTATCCATCTACTTAATCAGCATTAGCCAGGAGAGAGGAATAAAAGATCTTTATTCTCTTGATAACTCGTTAATTTTCTAAATCATGTACTTTTAAAAAGGATAAAAGACAATTTCAAGAAAGTAGAGAGTAGGTATTGTTTAAAGAAAAGTGAATATAGTTGGAAAGATAATTAAATAGAGTAATAAAGCAAAGTTTATACCGACGAGTGTGTAGACAAGTATTGCGGGACGTTGCATACGTACCGATAGCGGGGGTCGAAAGGGGAAACGATGCGTTTACGGAGCTTGGTTGTTTGATTGATGGTGGCGCCGAGGGAGGGCAAGAGATGAGGGGCAAAGAAAGTAGTGTGGAGAACGCCGTCCGCCATTTGGAACTCCTCATGGGTGAAGAAGCGCTTGAAGAAGTGCTTCGTGCAGAAGCAGCTGGAAGAAGAACATGGCATTTTTTTTTAATTAAACTTATAATTCTCTCTCAGACCACCACGGGATTTCCTCTCCTGGCCTTTTAAATATATATGGGGAGAATGAAGCGCGGGAAGAATTTGAAGAAGTGGCACATAAAATTAATAATTTAAGGGAGCCTTTTTTTTATTTTTTATTTTTATTTTTTTGTTCTTCTGGCTGGAACTAGAAGGCACAAGCGCAGGGAAATTGAGAAATGGTGCTGATGAATGGGGGGGTTGGGAAATCAAAGGTTCACGTGCAGTGCGCGTGATGTACGTGAATGAATACGCTTTCTTTAATATTATTTTCTTTTATTTTTTGTTCTTTTTTGGGGGTGATAATCGGACGGTTGAGATTGATTTTGGGAGCAGTTGGGGAAAGGCGCGTGTGAAATGGTGGGTAGCACTCTCTTTCTTTGGAAGCTCYCATGATTCTCTCCCATTTCCAACTTTCTTGATGCCAAATTATCATTTTATTTTTAGTTCCCCATCATCAATTTTGTCCTAATTTAATTTAGAATAATATTTATTTAAACGCATTTGTATTTCTAGTCAAATTTTAAAAAGAAATCCAAAACAAAATTTTGTAAACTATTCTTTTTTTTTTCCTTCAAAATTTGAATTATTTTGAAAACATTATGAAAAAAGCAGGTAACAAAATAAAGAAATACAGGAATAAAAATAGTAGTTTCAAGCTTAATTTTTTAAAATAAAAAAAATAAAATGATTATGAAACCTGAATAATTAAAAGATCTGTAAAGTCCATTTTAATCATTACCGTGTTATTTGAATCTATATTTTTAAGAGAGATTTTAGAGACGTGAATTTATATATGTATATAAAACTTTTTTAGGTGTAAATGCAGTCTTGTATTAATCCAAAATAAGGATTTATTTATCTTTGTATAAGTCGAAGTACCTATATGGGATTATTTTATCTAAGCAACCTTTCGATATTAATTTTGAGGATAAGAAGTCAATAGTTGAACTCCATAAGATTAGAACTTTTAAATTGACTTCAATTTAGCACAAGAATAAAATTGACTTTTTCCCAAAATTTTATTCGCCTTCTCTCACTTAACTTTCAACAAAAACTATATGTATTATCATTTTCATTTCTTAAAAAAGAAAGAAAGGAAAAAACTCTTCTAATGTAAATATTAAAAGAACACGTGACGTAAATAAAAATCAAAAAAGAAAAACATAAACAATTCAAATGTTTCTTAGCCTTAAAAAGTCAAATATTATATAAACACTTTAAGACTTACTGCTATTTGAGGTTAATTACTACTGCCTTCATCCTAAATTTTTCCGATTATACCGACGTTAATATTTAAGATATCTCTACATCTCTAAATAATCGAGATTTGTATTTTTCCAATTTGTTATATAATATTTTTAAAGAAAAAAATTAGTTGTCTACTAAATATGAAAAATATTTAGGTGCTTACGGACTAGTACTTTATCTTCACCATCGCTAAATTTTTTACGAAGAGAATAGGGAATGCTTTTTATTTTTCAAAAAGAAAAAGTTTAAAAAAAAATTAATTTTTTTTTTTATTTATAGTCAACATAAAAGATAGATGCTGACCGATAAACACCTTAATATTATTCAAGATTCTAAATCATATGAGGGTGGCACAAACCAAGCGCTAAAGTTTGGGGCAGGGCAGATAAGGGACCAGCATCCACCATTTTCATAAATCATATTCTCTCTCCAATATTGTTGAGTTATTGAACTTCAAAACTCTTATGGTCCCAATTTTTTTTGTGGTTCAAAAGATCACACACCAAATCCTTAACTCTTGCCTTATTCTTATATTTGTTTTTGATGTTGACTAGTAGCCAATGTGGAGCTAAAACTTGATTCTCTTGCCCATTGGATAAAATCAAAATGTTCCTTTTTTTTTCTTTTAACTTCATTGGATTGATAACGATTTATTTGTTCGAGAGGGAGAAGCTAAAAATGAAATGGTATAATTGAACAAATCTTAAATAGTTAGGCTTTGTTTCTCATTAATAGGGCTAGTCAAAACGTTTTAAGTATTTGCTTATTATATTTACGTTGTAGGCTAGTTAGCTTAGCGACTATGGTAGTAAAAAAATGAATCTCTTGGCTGGGAGGGAAGAATAAATTTTTCTTTTAGAACTTTTATTAAAATAAATTGTTCTTTTGGAATTTTTTTAAAAACATAGTTTTTTGATACTTTTTTTTTAATATGGTTGGTAATTCGAAGGTGTCTATAAAAATATATACAAAAATAATAATAATCAGAAAAATAAGTTGCTATTTTTAAAATACAAAAAAAGAAAAAACTTATTAAAATGCAGTTGTTATCAAATTGGATTTTGTTTTTAGTTGATGATAGTGTCATTCTATTTATGTGGTTGAGACTTGAGAGAGGCCAGACCTTAACTATTTTGCTTTTTGTATTTATGATGTAGACTAGGAGCCAATGTGAAACTAAAATTTTGATTCCTCTCTTAGGAAGAATAAAAAAATTCTAATTTTAATTAATACTAATAGATATATAGTGAAGTATCAATTGTAGATTTATTTGTGGCTGAGGGGGAAGAAAATTATTTTAAGAATATTATATTAAAAATAAGAATGGGGAATTCGAACTTCTAACCAATCAAAAGATGTTCGGATAGTTCACTGGTGTGTTTTAGTAGCAAAATCAAATCTATGTTAGAAAGTTGTGTCAAAGGCACTTGATCTCTTTCTTATTTGAAAGTAGCATAAAACTATATACATTTGAAAGTAGTTTTAAAAATGTAAATTATAATATTTAAAGTATTTGTTGATAAATATTATTTTTCCTAAGTGAAGTAGTTTTTGTTGGAAGTATGCTTAAAATTAAACACACTTTAAACAATTTAACTATAAAAAAAGATTTTCAAATTTCAATAAAAGATGGTTGAGAGATGGAATTAATGTCAATGTGCATTAAATGTGAAAAATATATATGAAACTAAAGACTAGAACCACAAAGAGCATTTTAAAGTGAAAAGACTCGAGAGATTGACTTGTATCACTAAATAACAATGAAAAGGGACGAAGAAAAAAGTTGTTTCCTTTCCTTCAATAATATATATGGCATGCCTTAACAAATAAAATTCAAAAAGCCAAGGGTCTAGATAACAAGTACTCGCTACCTAGGGTAGAATATTGGGGCCTAATTGGCATGGTGTATAGGTCATATCCAACTTAAGAGGCTCTTTTTGAGTAGTGGCACATGAAGGGTTGTTCCCGTTCGAGCCAAGATTTAGCCACGGGGTGTTTATGGGTGTTGGATTAGGTTGGGTTGAAGTATACTTCTTACGTCCAATCCAATTGTTCGGATTGTAAATTTATTCGACTCAAATAATCCTTATTAAATAATGAACCCAACCGTGAAATATTTAACTGAGATAGTTTGTGCGCACACTTGGACTAATTTCACGAAACAACCGCTTGACCCTACTACATTTGGTTTTCAAGAAAACACATGAGAAATTAATTCCTAGTTAGGTGTCCATCATGAGAATCTATTCTCTCTAAACTCTTTTTGGTTTACCTTCGCTCCTTTGGACCAATGAGCCAACTCATGATAGTTTAATATATGTTTAATTTTATGGTAAGTAAAAGAAATTGTTCTGTTAATATAATAAATTCATGTTGTTCGATTTAACTCAAATTCTTATAAGTGAACCCTTGAACTAACTCAATCCATAAAGTTAATTCTTATAAGTGAACCCTTGAACTAACTCAATCCATAAAGTTTCATTTATTTGAACCAAATTCAACTTAACCCAATTCGTATTGGTTGAGTTGGATTGATCAGAGTACACTTTTAGAAGCCATCAAGGTTTTTCCCCCTATTGGTGAAATTGCATTTCTTCTTAAATAAAGGCTAGTGTCCCTTTCCCCCTATTTGGTGATATTTCCCCTAGCTAGCTTTCCTTTCTTTGAAAGGGTCATTGTGTGAGTAATTTTCTTGTCTCTCGATTTGTCTTCCAAATGCAACTAAAAGGATGACAAGATGAGATATTTTGCTGATAGTTGAATCTAGCTTCTATTTTATGTTGCTCTAGTGAAATAAGTAGATAGCTCCTAATTTCATATCTATGGAAAATGTACCACTACTAAAAATTATAAAAATTGAGCCTTTTTTTAACTCGTTGAAGTATATATTTTCGATACATCTAGATGTGGAAACTGTTATGTGACCATTAATCAAATTAAAAAAAAAAAAAACCCCAATTATAACAAAGAACATAATAAAAACTAATTAAATTTATAAGTTTCATAAAGTTAAAAGAAAACAACTTCTAAAAAATATACATACATCTAAATATGCAATGGAATCAAAATTAGTCATAGCAATCTATCATAGTCCAGATCATGCATGATTTGCTCACCCCAATAACAACAACGTACAAAATCCGTAGAGGAGTGGGTTTTAAAAGAATTCTCAACTAATAATTTCACGCACTTGAGTGGACAATTGCACCTAATTAAACACACTCATTTGAAAACATTCAAAAAAATAAAAAAAATAAAAGATATAATTCATCATGTGTTATAATCTCTCTCTATTATTATTATTATTACCTGTTGGACAGATTTTGATATATTTGAAAGCAAATACTCGAAACAAATTTTTTTAGGGAAAAAAAACCCTTGTATTATAAATTTATAATTATGAAGACTCACACAATTCCCATTACATGATAAGGAGGTAGAGGGGTTTGCATGCAAATATAATGGAAATTGGGTGGGGGTTGTATTTAATTAATTAATGTGGTCGACATGCAAAAAAGAAAAATCAACAAAAACATAAATTTGTAACATCCTAGTCCTCGAACCCCCAAAACGAGCTTACGATTTTGATGTGTCACAAAACAATACTTTTGATTATATATTATGAAATTCGATAGATCATGGTTAGTCCGTGTTTTCGATATGATTATAGTGATAGTGATAGTTTAATCAGACTATATATAGTTATTATGTATTATAGCTAAGTCGAATCAAATTACTCTATTAATCTAACTATATCTATGTGTATATTATTAAAACGGCTAGTTTTAGAAAGAAGTTAGACATTGATTACGTATGAACCGAACTTTAATTGTTGTTTATATTGTTTAGAGGGTTGAATATCAACCACCAAAATTATTGTTGTTTTGGTGGTCGAATATTAGGCGATTTTAATTGATGTATGATAAACTAACTTTTTTTTTTCTTTCATTGTTTATATCTTAACTTTGGAAGATTAAATTAAGTTGAGTTTGAAAAGTTATTCCAATTTAGGAAAAAATTACCGAATTATTTTTAATTATAATTTTTTTAGTGCAATAATTGCATGAATGGAGATTGAATAACTAATTTTTTAATTAGAGTTAAGAAATGTGATTAATTTGCAAAAAATTATTTGATTGAGTTTGATTTGAGTGCTGAAATGATTTTGTGAAAGATTGACATTTTTGTTGATGATGCAATGTCTCCACTTGAAAGCAAATAGGATTGCATCAGCTTGGTCTCCCATTTTCAATCCTACGTGGAATTTCACTATCTAATTTCATTTGGAGATTGGAGAAATTGGATTCTTATTAAGAAACTCTCAATTTCAATTATTTTGTAATTTGTGGGTCTGTTAATTTGAAGTTGTGAATTTTAATTTTGCTGTGGGAGTAAATTCAAGTTTTTGAAATCTTATTTCTTCAACTCTTACTAACTTTGAAATCATAAACTTACAAATAAACCAGTTTCTTAAACTTATTCCTTCTTTTCTTCAAATAAAAATTATAAATTCACGTCTTTAATTTATTATGCATATTCAAATTTTCTAATCGCAATTTTTAAAATGAGGATTCAACAAAAATATACATTCAAGTGACTATTTTTTTCCGAGTTCCGTAATTGAATAGGAATAGGAAGTTGAACTTTCAATCTCAAAGAAACCAATAAATATGCTTCCACAACAGAGTCATTCTCAAATTGGTTAGATGTAAATATCTTCATTTTAATAATAATAATAATAATTTTCAAGCAAACAAAAATTCTACTTTAACCCGGATAAATCGCTAAAAATAAAATAAAATATCTTAAAGTAGTCCTCTAAACAAGATCTACAGTCGTAGAGAAACATCATTGCATAATCGTACGTCTCCAAGAATGAAAAAAGATTGGGATAATGACGTACGACAAGCTCAAGCATGGATCATTGCATGAAAATTTCAAGGATGGCATCATGCTATTCAGATATCATATCCTCAAGCCTTTTTTTTTCTTGTCAAAAGAAAATATATATATATTCTTAAGAGCATATATATATATATATATACAAGATCTACAGTCGTAGAGAAACATCATTGCATAATCGTACGTCTCCAAGAATGAAAAAAGATTGGGATAATGACGTACGACAAGCTCAAGCATGGATCATTGCATGAAAATTTCAAGGATGGCATCATGCTATTCAGATATCATATCCTCAAGCCTTTTTTTTTCTTGTCAAAAGAAAATATATATATATTCTTAAGAGCAAATGAATAGACATTTTTATTGTAACGCTAAAAAAATCGACAAAATATTAAAAAGAAAATCAACAAAACATAATAATGTGAACATAATATTGATTAATAAAAGTTTCTAACTTGCCTAAAAATGGGGGTTTATTTGTTAGTTTAAATATTTATTATGAATTTTTTATATTAAATTTTTTCAAACAATCGATATTTTCTAGACATCTCCATAAAATTGGGCAAAGCTCTTTGATCGACCGATCATTTGATTGATCAACAGCCAATGCAGGTTTGAGATCTCGATATTTTTACCGACATAAACCTTGTCAACCACCATCAGATGAAGCCAAAGGAAAAAAAAAATATCAACGACCAAAACTATATGTAAACCAGAAAAGAAAAATTAAGACAAACAAATACAAAGGATTAAACTCATGTACATCAAAGTCATAAACCTGCCAAAAATAGTTCAAACTACGTTTTTTCTTTTGTTTTGTAATTCGTGTCCGAACCAGCTTGCATAGCTACGTGACAAAATAAAACCTATTTAAGACTTTCATCCAAAGTTTAAACTTTCGCCTCATTCCTGCCTATTAAAGATATGAGTAGAGTGTCAATTGCTCAATAAATAAGATATTTATTATTGCCAACCTGAGCATAATGTAACTAATTAAGACATTTTTTCCAACTAAAAGATCGTGAGTTAGATTCTCCACCTCTATACGTTGTACTTAAAAAATAGATAAGACATCAATACTAGTTCAATCCATTGTTGAACTAAAGAACAGGTATGAATGGAGTGAATTAAATTCAAAGCATAAGAAAGTAAAGGCTCCAACATTTCAAAGCTTGTTCCACCCATTTCTAGAGAGAGAGAAAGAGAAGTTAGAATTTATCTATACAATTCACAAAGCAACAACCACAAGAAGTTAAAGAAATTTTCCTTTTCACTATTGAGAATGATAGAGAAATAAAGAAAAGAAAAACCGAAAGTGTTTTTATCCTCCTTCACGTGGGAAAGCCTGCCTTGCCTTAGTGCTATTGTAGTTGATATAATGATCAGATATGAAGACCACAAAGTCAAAAATCAAATACCAAGTACCTTACGCGTGCTGCTACCTTCTTGTTGTATACATAGATATCTAATTTGCAAAGACAGAGTGAGCAGTAAAAAGTTGGCAGCCCATTTGCTTTGTGACAGTGAACTTTGGAGCTAACCTTAGACATATTCATGTGATTATTCTTCAGGACTATGAGTATACAAGTCGAAACCACGGGCTGTTATACTCTTATTTCATGCCTTTCTTCGTCAACGGTTCCATATGGTGAGGTCCTGAGTAAATTACACCGAAACATCCTAGGCTGTTGGGTTAAACTCGAATGCGGTGACCACAGTGCAGGGGAGATTGCATTAAAATAACTCGACGCTAGGACGATAAAGAGCTTAGTGTCACAATCACACCTTTTCAAAGCAGCTCGAGCGATTGTGCGGCACTTGCTCTAGCTCAAACGAGCAAGTCAGTCGGGAAAAACTGTAAGTTGCGGACAATCTCGGTCGTGGGTCTAGCCTCCGCTCACGTTTTAGGAGAAAATTAGTTTTAGAAAACGTGAGAGAGAAAAACAGTTGAAAACATCTTTAAAACAAGCATTGTAGACATTGGATGCAAGAAAGCTTTGATTGCAAGAAAGTATACAACACTTGGTCGGGGGGAGGTTTGATGACTACTTGGTCCCCCCTAAGGTACATTATAAGGCATTTTTGGTGTGGCAGGTGTAGACGTCCTAAGTGGCGAGGAGTCACTCGGTGGCCTACAGGGCCCGTGTGAACTCCGATTGGCTTGAAATTTGGCGTGCTTACCTATCTTACTAATACACGCCTAGTTCCAAAGCCGCTCGGCCAAATTCCACCTACAACCTCAAAAACCCGATACAAGAAAATTACACTAGAAAGCTTTAAAGACATGAAAGGAAAGCGAGTGGTGAGGATGGTTTGGACATGCGGCCATGGGTAACACACCCTGGACAAGCATGCCCACAACACTTAGCATCTCTGGTTCTTATTCCAAACCCCAATTACTTTTGTCCACTTTTCTCACTCACCCCACATCTTGATCTTGGGATAGCAGGTACTGCTTTCTTTGAGGTACCTCTAAGAACAAACTCAGTTGAAATGAAGTGGGGCTAAGCGCATTTGGCTATGAACCACAAATACTGGGGGTGAACTTATTTCTCAATTGAGTAGAAGCCCAGAGAGACAATACAATATACTGCCATTGTCCATTCCATTGGTTGAAAAGAATGACAAATCAGATCCAATCCGTAATGCTACCACTATCCAACTGCCTCAAGTTCAAAAACGCTATCATCCATTTAATTAATTGTTCACAGAATGATTTGAACTGGTAAAATTTAGGGATAAGTTTACTACTGTATGTTGTCTAATAATAAAGCATGCATACGCCTAATGGTTTTTCCATGTGGTGCTGTAAACCATTTTTGACACATTGTCTTGATAATAAGAATGCCCTTTCCCTTCGGGTAATAATAAAATATTAATAGGTCAATAAGGACATATTAGTTATTAGTCAAGTAATTAGTTATAAGTAGAGGGAGTAGGATGAGATGAAGGTAGGTAATTGTTTAGTTGGTTTAGGCTTTTACAAAAATACTCAAATGAAGGATCCTAATACCTCAAATTACTTGGGAGTGGTTTCTTTCATGTCTCTTTCGGGGTTGTTCGGTAAGGATGGGAGATTGGACAACCATCACAACTTCCAATCCCTGAGTGACATCAATCAGAAAAATCCTAGTTTGTGGGCAGAAGCTTCTAGGGGAATGTGGTCTATGTTGAAAATCAAGCTAACAAGCCACTAAAACCATACAAAAAAAGATGGTCTGCGTTAGGGGGTAGGAGGTTTGGGATCTGCACCAGCACATGCACAAAGGCAGCAGAATGATTTGATCACATGCACAATGATTCGCAATACCTGGACCTCCTTGCTTGGTCGCCAAATGGATTCTATGTCAATTACCACATCATACTTTAATTTTGTCACGGCTTAAAATCAAAATGAAGAGATAAAGCCAAGGCGATTCAAAAAGAGAAATCATTAGACTCGAAAAGTAATTTGGGAAGTATGCCATAAATAATTAAGGCCACTCTCCTTCCCTTCCACCATGGTCACCTCAACTGCATTGCTATCTGATCTAATCATCACCAGGGCAGTGCCCTCCAAATGGTCCCTTCTCTGTCTCTCCTCTTTCTTTCCTTCTCCTTCAAAAGCCACTCATTCCAAAAGAAGAAACTCCCCTTCCCTAGAAGGCTTCTCTTCAATCGAAGGAGCTTTCAACGGAATGTCTAGCTTCCTGAAAGTGAAGATGCTTGTGGTGGTGTTTGGTAGGATATTTAATATTTTGCAAATTACTATAGAAATGATATATTCTAAAACTTCAGAGAGCAAAGAAGTCAAGTCTAGAAACCGGGACAAATAGATGAGGGATTTCCGGTAAATTACACCCACAACCTAAAACATTCGATTTCTGGATTTTTATTTCAGGTAATCACTGAATGGGGACAGAAAGTGGTCTGAAAAGCTTTATGAGCCACCAATCTTGTATGGTTGGCACCTGATTGTTCTATCCAATTTGACAACCTCTGTTGCTTTCAATCACAAAGAATTATTGAAAGGGGAAAAGTTTGAATTCAAAATGGGTTCATACCATAGTGGTGACCTATCTTTTTTTTTCTTTGATAAGAAACGTGTGTATTAGATAGTGGTGACCTATCTAATAAATTAAATATCCTAAGAGATGTATGTAAGCTAGCCTAAATACTCAAGTTATTTTCTATAAAGCAAAAACCATCTGAACTGAAAAGGTTTTAGTCAGACTAAAATGGGGATGATCATTACCTAGAGCAATAATAGGTAGACTAAAAGATGGGCAACAAGGTGTATGGAACCACCATTAAGCTGTGAAGGAAATGAACTACCAGGCGGAGTAAAAGATAAGAGCACATACAACAGTCAATAGCAAAAGTCCATTCAGACCAAAGAGTGGCAGACACCAACCTAGGGTGGATAAAACCACCGTCCCCATATATACCCACCCTTGAAATTCAGAAGCAGTTTATCATCGATGCCTTTTTTTTTGGGATGCCAAATTCTTGTCAAATTTGAAATTACAAATGGTAAATATTTTTTTTGGAGATGCCAAGTTGTCATCAAATACTTTGCAAGGAGTATGGAAGTTCAACAGACGCAATGCACATATCTATTATCAAAATCGAACTAATTAGATAGAGTCAAGCTTTTGAGTGAGCAAGCGCATAATTAACTGGTACAAGAGAGATTGAAAAAGATAGACAGAAATTTAGGACGTACAGCTGAAAAACAACGAATAAAACATGTTACGCTTTAGCTTTTCCAGCCTGCAGAGATTGAATCCTCTGCTGTAACTTCAATATCTGCAAGACAGCAAACCAACAATAAGCAATTGATTTGAAAAGTATCTGACTAGTTTATCCACAGCAGAAAAGGTTTATGCTAAACAATTAACAAATGGTACTGAAATATGACAGAAGTTTTCTGTCATCAGGGACAATTGTGGCAAAAGAAGCCTATTATTCCTAGTCGGCCTATTCTTAATTTTAAGCATTACACTCAGAAATTCATCAGCAGAAAAACATTCCATGCCAGTATGATAGCTTCATTTTTTCCACTGTTCAGGTAGATAGCCTTTTCCACTTGATCCAAGACCCAACATATTGGGTTCTGCACTATTGCCTTAACTTCAATCTAAACAAGCTTTCACATAATACTTAAACTCATCACCTGAACTAGAGAAAAAAAGTAAACCTGGTTGTCAATTGTTTCGATTGCAAAGGACTTCGATTTAGTTTCTTTCTTACTCCAATTAAGTTTGATAGAGGGTTTCCATTTGACTTAAAACAACAACTTCAACTTAAACATGGGAAAGTTCCAAAAACCACTATCCAGTCCAACTTTTTTTATAAGAAAACGTTTCACCAAACAAAGGAGCAAAATGAAACAACCTAAAAAGAGTCAAAAAGAGAGGATGTACATTGTAACAAAAGAGTCAAAAGACGAGGACTTATCTTCAAAACACCGATGTTTTCTTTCTAACCAAAGGTTTCAAAAAAGGGCTTTTGACGCACAACTCCAAAGCAACTTCAACTATTACTACCATGAGTTCAACCTAGATATAAGGTAGTGGGCAGGGGAAG
This sequence comes from Momordica charantia, assembly GCF_001995035.1. The sequence continues at coordinate 1,734,357 of NW_019104502.1, read as the reverse complement.
GCCATGCATCTCCAACTTAGTTTCACATCAAGGAGAGAGGGGATGAAGGAGAATGCTCAGAAAACATCTTATTTTCTCAATTTACCTGTGGTTTAAAATAAAATTCCCTTGTTTTCAAAATTTTTTTCACAAGACACATTTTACATTTGTTTTGTGTATTCATCTTCCTTATAACTGTCAGCATTTGTACCGGTTTGCGCACATCTCAACTATTCTCACAAGATTAGGGGTGTAATCGGTTCGGTTTAAAGGTGAAACCGAAACCGAACCGATAATTTTTAAAGAAAATAATTTGAAACCGAGCCTAACCGCCTAATTGACAGAAACCGCACCGATCGAACCCGTTGGTTTGTTTAGGCGGTTTAACTGTTTAGGTAATCAAATGCCAATGTTGCGCAGGTTCGGATCTATCTGTACGACTTCAAGGTCGGTTGTGCGGATTTAGGTCATTTTTGCCTCACTAAATTGATTCAACGGTCTCTTTCTCCATTTTTTTCTTTTTCCATCAATCTCAAAACTAGGCTGGGTTTTTTCAACCATAATCATAACCCAGGAGATAAGAGAAGATTAAGGAAAGAGCCAACCAGACATTTCCTGGAGAGAGTCTACACTCTATTTGGTTTTGTATTTCATTGATTTTGAGATCTCACCTATGGGGTTTCATGGATCAGGAAGGAGATGACGAGATTCCACCGGTGTGATTCGGCTATTTTTGGGATTTGAGTATTTGGAGAGAGATTTCAGGAATAAGAAGATTTGGGTATTTGAACTTTGAAGAGAGAAGATTGTGAGGAGGAGGTGACAACTCTGGGATTTTCTATTTTTGGGATTTTGGTATTCGGGGAGGAATTTTAGGCATATTTACATGGAAAGAGGGCTGGTTTTGAAGGCGGAAGGTGGGCTTCAAATAATATGGGCCTAGGCCAAGTGGTGTGATGATGGAGAGGGATTTCAAGCATATGTTCTTACATGTACTCGTTTGGCTCTGGACCAACCCAAAACGAAAATCAATTCGACGTCGGTTTCGATCGGTTGGGTCAGTTTCTCTTGCACCCCTACACGAGACAATCGTCTAATCCTACTACATTTGATTGCCAAAGTAACTCATGCGATTTAAACCCCATGTAGGTGGCCACCATGGTTTGAACCCTGGAAACTCAATGACACAATTACACAACCAATGTATAGATCCTGCATAAAGTCATCACCATAGTTTGAATTCATTCCCTCTAAGACTTTCACTATTTACATAGGCTTTTATTGACCACTAGGTCGAACAAGGATAGTTTTGTATTCATCGTTTCTAAAAACAAGTAATCATTTGTGGATTCTCCAACAAACAAGCAAGAATCAACAATCAAGCACAAGAAAGAAAAAAATTGATTGCTTTCCTTGGGGTCTTGCAAATATCACCAAAAAGATTAGCTTTAAGATCTATAGAAATACAAAAAGAACAAACCGCATCTCTCTAAGATAACCGTCTAATCCTACTACATTTGTTTCCCAAGGAACTTGTGAGATTATCCTATATAGGTGGCCACCATGGTTTGAACCCTTGAAACTCAATGACACAATTATACAACCTATGTATAGATCCTGCGTAAAGTCATCACTATAGTTAGAATCCATTCCCTCTAAGACTTTTACTATTTACATAGGCTTTTATTGACCACTAGGTCAAACAATGATAGTTTTGAATTCATAATTTCTAAAAACAAGTAAAATCATTTATGGATTATCCAACAAACAAGCAAGAATCAAGCACAAAAAAGAAAAAAATTTATTGCTTTCCTTGGGTCCTGCAAATATCACCAAAAGGGTTAGCTACTTAGCTTTAAGATCTATAGAAGTATGAAAAGTACAAACCGCATCTCTCTTGCTATTTTGCTTCTCTTCCAAATCTTGAAGGGCTGAATCAAGACGTTTCCTAATTGAGAAATATCATTTAATTAAAGTTCATAAAAATCGTGACTGATACAAGAAAACTATATTACCACGGTAGAAGAAGATTGCTGCGACTAATAGAGTAAAATGCAAGAATATCGATCTGGAAAATTAGCACCCAAAATAAAAGGTAAACTTTCTCTCTCCGTTAATAAATCTCTCACTTCCTATTTCTTATTGATGGTCTAACTCGGCACTCTTGTTAAATCTCCTCCTTTCACTCTAGCTCTTCTTATGTTTAGCTCACTTTCTAATCTACCTACCCACCTCTTTTTTTTAAGCTCATTTTCTTAACCAAAACGTCGCTAATAGATTGGAGTTTTTTTTTAGTACAAATTAGAGTATATTTAATTCTTTTTCAATACATTCTAACATTCCCAATACATGTGAGCTCAAAATATTATTTATTTACGAGGCCCAATAAATAATTATTAATATTAATCATTTAAGAGGAAATGACATTGTAAGGCTTGAAATAAGGAATTCCTGCTCTAATATCATGTTAAATCATAGTTCAACTCAAAAGTTTAAGTTAATAAGCTAAGATAGATGTAATTATTTGACATACTAAATATTCCCTCATAGTGTCTGCTCGAATATTAGCACACAACATATAACGTGTGGACTATACATTAAATGGGGATAAGATGACATTATAGAGATTTAAACCTAATATCTTTCATTCTAATACCATGTTAATTACCACTAGACTCAAAAGTGTAAGTTGATAAGTTAGGAATATATTTAATCTCTTTTAGTACATTACCAATACTCCCGTCCACATGTGAGCTCAAATATTAATTTGATTAATGAAACCTTACCTCTACTCCCCTAAAAAGAACTACTATACAAGGTCTAACATGTAGACTATTACACGAAATGGGAAAAGATTACATTGCACTATTGTAGAGATTTGAATTTGAGCCCTCTCACTCTCATTCTAATACCATGTTAAATTACCACTAAACTCAAAAGTTGAAGTTTATAGATTATGATTGTTATCAAAACTTTCCTAAACATATGAGCTCTAACATTAATTTGATTCATGAAACCTTGCAAGTAAACTATTGATATTATTCATATAGGCACAGTTCTCATAGTTGGTGATAAAACACAAATGAAGCATTGCGATAAGTCTATCTTATGGCTTTCACTCCCTCTTCCTCTCTCATTAGCACCTTATTCATCTGCCTGTTGGCTCGTTGTATTACGTATTCTTTCTCTCCCCCTTGTTGTTCCAATTGCTACTTTTCACTTAGCAGTTAAAAGCTCTATGGAGTACAAGGTGTTTGTCATTAACTTTGTCAAAAACTCTATGGAAGGAATGATAGAAGGAAGGTGTAGTTTAATGCTTACACCATGGCCTAGAGTGAGGATGTTCTCTGTGAACTTATTCCTGTGCCCTCTCTCTCAAAAGTTACTTAGGAGGCTTTGGATCAGTCATATCTTGGTGTGGTCAAAAAGATCGCTAACAAAAGAGGAAGCAGAACTATTTGAAACTAGAAGGCAGTAGTAGGAAGCCAAACTTGGTCGACCGGATATTGAAAAAAAAATAGTTGAACTTTAGGCATATTATTCAGAATTCCATCCATAAACTTGCATCTTCAAAACCTGAGGACCCTATCCTCCTAACAACCTTTCCCTGGCAGAGATGCTATCTCCAACCAATTTTGGTCAGGTTCAGAAAGAAAAAATATAGGCATTGGAGAAAAGATGAGGAAAGATTTTGGTAATAACAGTATTCCATTTATCATCCTTGATTCGGAAGGTTTTATTTTAATAATGTCCTTTGGCAAAGTTTCTCTCTACCCTCTACCCTCTAGCTAATAACCCTTCTTTCTTGTTTGGAAGTATATATTATCTCATAAAAACTAAAATAAAGATGAGAAAGTCAATGGCTTCTACCAAAATAGTCTAGGATTTTGCTTGAATGTTACCAAGTAATGTTTTCTGGATAGTGGATAATTGGTACCAGACATGATATTATCGTTCAAAACAAAGTAACAACTTGATAACTGAGAGATATAAGAGAAATTTAAATGACAGAAGAATCATAGACTTCAAAAAAATCCCATTAGTAGTTAGTTAGATAATGGTTTTCAAATGATTAGAGCTATGGTATTAGAGTCACTACTATCCATTAACTGCAAAAACTAACAGAAAAAAAAACAAATGAAAAAACATACAATTCAGCAGAGATGTAGTCTATTCGCTTGCGAACGTTCGCATTTGCTTCTGCCAGATCCTGCTTCACGAGTACTGGACCAATCAGTTTATACACATTTGCATCATCATTCAGTAGATCCAATTCCTGCGCATGCAAGCAAACAAGCCAAGCAAGAAAGAACATGTTCACAGCTAGTAGAAATCAATTTGTCTGATAAAAAAAAAAAGATACATTGATAAGAAAGCTTTGAATTTCTCATTGTATACCAAATCAAATAAATTAAACAAAAAAAAGTTTCATAATCTGAGCTACATTTTATATCAAGTGAAAAACATCCCCTTGACACAATCGGCCCCTGTGACCTCTTAATTCTACTACAATACAATAATTAATTATAACACGGGAAAATCTAGACTGAAACGGGAAAAAAATCGATAAAATCAATAGTGCTCTTTGCAACACTTCTGCACGGACAGAAATACCCAGGTCACCAAAATTGTCGTCCTTCACCTCCTCGCTATTGAACTACGAACAACCATATACTTTAATCTACGAGAGAAAAAAAAAGGTTGTGAAGGTGTGTCAAAACCTTAAGGACGAGCTCATTCTCACCCAGCTGAATAGTGTATTTCTTCCTCACTTGGTGGTTCTTCGCAATATCTGATACATCCATCAACTGTTAGGGTTTTTGTGAAAGTAAGTTGATTGTACAGAATCCAGATAGAACATTCGACACAGTAATCTAATTGAAATATTAAAGTTTCGATAAATCGTGCAAGTGGTGGGAACAGGGGGGAGCGAAAATCAATTGGAGGCTTGCCTTTCTGTAGCTTGCTGAGCTCGTTGGCTTTCGCCTCCAGCTCGCGCTGTAGTTCTCGAAGAGCGCTTGCAGAACTCATTGTTACTGGATCGTCGACTTCCTCTGCGCGCGGAAGGCAGTTCGGAGACCAGGTTAATTTACACAGTGCTCCAATTTTAAATGGGAAGACAAATGTAGGTCAAATTATACTTTTTTTTTCTTTTCTCTTTTCCTTTTCTTTCTCATTTTCAACTGGAAAAATTCAACTACTGCAACGTAACCATCATATTAAGTAGCCGTCTGCGCCTAGGTCAATCGGTTCAGAAATCGATATTTCTATTATACCACAGAAAATTGGATAAAATATGAAAAATATCAACAAAATATAGTAATATATATATATATATGTGTATATCATATCATATTATTACTCGTACTTAATTTATTTATCAATATAAAAGTATTCTTTATCAAAAAAAATAAATAAATACAAAAATAGTTATTTGTCCATTTAAATATTTTTTATGATTTTTTATTTTTCTAATTTTTATATAAATATTATTGGCATTGATATTTTATCATATTTCCATTAAATTAGACTTCAACATTTTCAAACCTTTGTTACTATTATACTACTTTTTATTTATTTGATTTTACATTTGTAATAAATTTTTTTAGTTGCTAAGTTGAGTATAACTAATTGGTTAAGTGTGGTAAGTTTGAATCCCTATTTCTACACTATTTAAAATAAATATAGTTTTTCTTTAACATCTTTTTTATTTGACAAGTTTTTTTACTACATCAAATGTAGAAATGAAGAACTTCAGACATCTAAATAAGGATCATTATACTTTTATAATAGTTTTTTAATGTTAAAGATCACACGTCAAATTGAATACATGATAGTAAAGTGAATAAATATATGTACTGTCGGGTAGACATTTTTTTATATATAGTTGGTTAAATATATAAAACAATATGTTATATTTTAGATAATTATCAATTTAGTCCTTAAGATTGTCAGTGAATTATACTTATCAAATGGGTTCTTTAAAAAAAATTAAAAGTAAAAAGAAAAAAAAACAAATTTTTCAAATGACTTAATAGGTATAATCGAAAATATTAAAAGATAGGATAATTGAATTGATAAATATCATTTGGTTTTTTTCGATTTTAATTGATATTCTTGATTGAAGACAAAGATATATGCCAATTACCGCCCAACTATATTCATTTTGGCCAAAATTTTACATTAGTTTCTTAAGTTTTAATCGAGTTTAGTGTTTACTGTAAAACTAATTAATAATCGACAAAAAATGGACATACACAAGTGAGGTGGTGTTTTTAGTAGTAGTGAGGTGATTTATTTCAACGTGAATAATTAATGATTTGTGACATTGAGAGATTATAGTGCTAGTACATAATGTCAACTTGAGCATAATTCAACCGTTTAAAGTACATATCACGATGATTGTAGATTATAATTTTAATGTAAACTTGAGCATAATTCAGTTGTTTTAAATATGTATCACGATGATTATAGATTCTAATTTCCATCCCACTAACAAAAACTATATATATAGAGGGTGCATAACAATATGTTGAATAAAAAAGTAATATGGAAATTAGTTGCACATTTTTTTTTTTACAATCAGGCTAAATAGCCTTTTTCAAATGCATTATGAAATGAGATGTGGTCCCTTTCTTCATTAAATATTTGCTGACATCAATTTTGTGTGAAAATACATATTTATCCTCTTCATTTTTCTCCAATTTATTACTTTCTCCCCCTTTCTCTCTCCTATTCCTTCGCTCGTATCGTTATAAATTCTCTCTTTCTTGAAAAATTCAACCAACTTTCTCTCTTTTATTTACTCATTATAAAAAAACCCTAAATATTTCTTGATATCTTCCTCCTTATCACCCCCGCCTCTTCCCATTCCCATTATTTTTTCTTCACCTTCTCTGAAAAAACAAGCAACAAGCTCCATTTACGATTTTTTTTCTGATGAGAGACATACGTCGAGAGCGAGAGGAGTGAGAGCGACAGGAGCAATAGCCTTTTTTTGTGTGTTCTATTTTTTTTATGTGGGGGGTTTGTGTAAACACTTTGTTCTTGGTGTTATTTGTCAAGTTTTTACCTCTCTTTTAGTGTGACCCGTTCTTTTGTGTGCTGTGTATTTGTTATTTTGTTTTTTGAATTTTAAGCTCCAACACTGGAATCAAGCAAGATTGAGAGGAGACGAATGAAAAATAAGGAAGAGAGAGGAGAGAGAAAAGTGCATGTCTTCCAAATCAAAACAAAAAATCGAAAATCAAAGGAAAACAAAAAATCGAATGGGATGTTGTGTAGAAAAAAATGGAAGAAAGAGAGAGGGAGAGAGATGAGTGCACGTTCTTGAAAAATCTGATAGTGAAAAAAAAATCAAATCACACAGAGAGGAAAAGAATGTGCCGAGAAATGGAAGAATGAATAAGAGAGAGAAAGAGATAGTTGAGAGGAGGAGGAAAGAGCAGAGAAAACAAGAGATAAGATAACAAGGGTAATTTGTAATTTCATGCAAAAGTGACATAAGCAAATTGTTAGAAAACATAAAATTAATTTGGAGTTGGTGATACATTTCATAGTTGGCCTTTAGAAAAGGCTATTCAGTCTAATTGTCTATTTTTTGTCCTGTAACAATATGTTGAATAAAAAAGTAATAGGGAAATTAGTTGCACATTTTTTTCCCTGTATGGAATGGAAGACAAAACTTTCAATTTTAAAAATCATAGATACTGTCGTTTCTTTGTTAGATTCTACTGTAGGTATGGATATTATTATTCGAGATTTCAGATGGCAGGTTATAGCTTCAAAGACGAAATACCTTAAGGTTGTGACTTCGGTGGATGAGGCTGAAGCGTTGGCTGTTGCGGAAGGAGTCGTTTTGGCTTCGGAGGTTGGAATTCGTCCGCTGCATTTGGAAACTGATTCATATAGAATTTTTCAGTTTTAAACAAAGATTTAGAGGATATTTAGGAAACTGGGGGGATGATTTCACTTGTGAAATGACATTTACCTGTGGTGGGTTAGCTGTGCGTCTCGTTTACTAAGAAGGAAGGCAACGTTGCGGCACATCTACTTGTACGAAGAACTCTTCTTCATCACGAAGATAGAGTTTGGTTGGAGGGTTGGCCGTCAGAGCTACTTTCTGTCCTAACTCTCGAATGTTTGTACTGTATTTCCTAATTTGCTTTGTTTTTCTTTTTTTGTTGTATTAAAAAAAAATTAAAAATACTTGAATTCGACAATCAAATTATGTCCCGCTAACAATTATAGCCAAGTGTCGAACCCCTGTACTGTACATATATACTAGCAACATGTTATCTTAATTAAGATGGTTGGTGTGATATTAAGACATGTTATTATGTTTAACTTTTAAGTAAATGCGTCAACCTGAATTTAGCTCAACGGTAATTGGTATTATCTCTCATCAAGAGGTTGTGAGTTTAAATTTTCACTCCCTACCATTGTATTTAAAAAAAATTTTAAGTAAAGGTGTTTCGGACATGTACAAACTACATACATAATTGTATCTAGTAGGTTAAACTTAAAAAATACATGATTATGGGTAGATTGATAATTTTTATACGGATCCCATCGTAAAAGAGTCACTATTTTAACGAATTTGTAGTAATTAGGTGCCTAAAAAAGTCGTTATCCTTAAATTTAAACGATGTTTGATTGAGAGTGAATAATAATTCAATGCGTAATTGATGTATGAGTCATACAAATTAGGTAAAATAGAATTATACAAATTCAACAACCATTATCGACAATTCAAAAAATCGTAAAAATTCGCTATAACCATATTTCTAATTTACCTTTGAAAAAAATAGTTGACTTTGATTCAACCAATATCACATTCAATAATCCCCCCTTTGCACATCAATATGACAAGATATCGTATTATGGATGTTTATCAGTTACGAACATTTATATGTGTTGATTTTAGACTCACAAGTTAGCTTCGAATGCGCGCCTTCGCTAATGAAGGCTTTTGGTGTCTGTTCTTCACACTTTCTCATATGGATCATTCATGATTCTAGAAGGGACATTTGTAATTGGCTCAAGATTTTAGCATTTGCTTCAGGCTTAATAAAGTTGCTTTCCTTTAAAAAAATATGTAATATAATATAATATTTATTCCTATATATAATAATAATAATAATAATAATAATAATAATAATAATATTTAAAATACAAGGCTAGCATTCAAACTCTTGACATAATTGTATCATAACTATTTGAACTCTAACCAATTTAACTCATTAAAACAAATGCATTAAAGTATAATAATTAAAATTAGGATTTAATCATATACTGACTAAATATATTTTTTAATTAATAATGTTTTAATATTTTTACATTTAGCCCCTCACATTTAATTTTAATACTTTTTTTAATTATACAATTTATGGTTTTTTGTATAGTATGCAAATGTTAGATCAATAATCAAATTTACATGATATGAAAACAAGTGAGTTGATAGAAAATCAGAGGAGTAATTAAGTCTAGATGTACTAAAAAAGAAAAAAAATATTAAGTCTAAATAAGAGGTTTATAATCCATTATCAAAATTTATCATTATTTTTTAAATATTATAAAATTTCCTCAAATTTTTAATTGACCTACCAATCATCATACCAACGTTGGCAACATATAATATCATTAGTCTAACATTACCGATAAAAATAGTACAGTTGAATGATATCAAAACAAAAAGATTAAATTAAAATTTTTAAAATAATACGGACAACTTTTGTTTTAAAGATTATATATATATATAGTTGTTAATATTTGAATGTTTTTTTTTTAATTTGGTCCCTATTTAAAAGTTTCAATTTAGAGTTTCGATTATACATTTCATGTCGGTACATTTTAAAATTAATTGATGAGAACGCTTTGACATATCTTATCAAATTGATAGAAATTTAGAGGAATTAGACCATCTAAAATAATAAATATCAAAATTTTTGCTAAAATCTAAAAAAAATCGAACGTGGAATTACGAAATTTTTTTTCTTACATGGCTTAATTTATTATATATATGTATGCAACCTCATTAAATATCATGGCAGGTTAATGCTTAAATTTGACATAATACAATAATCAAATCCGAACAATTTTTATCGAATAAAGAGCTTCGACTTAACTTGCAAAAATAAAGAGGTTACACATTAGTGCGATGCTACCGCACATAATCTGATATCAAATTTGAGTTTGTACGAAGCATAACAATAATTATGATTTTTGTAGCATAAAGAGAATTCATATTCCTTGATTTATCTTTAGATTTTGAGACACTGAAGGTTGGATTCGTCAACGAATTGACCCATTGATCTTAACCCTTGTAGCTTATGCGCACGACTCAAAGAACTTCATTTTACCCACAACGACATGTAAATTTATCATCAACCAATTTTAACCGAATAAAGGTTAAACAATAAGAACCAAATAGAAAAACCACATGCTATTTTTTTATTACTTAACAAAAAACATACTAAAACATATATTTATAATCTTTAAAAAATTCGAATATTATGTAGTAAAATATATGGTAAAATATATTTTTGGTTCACGAATTTGAAGATAGATTTTTATTTGATCCCTGACCTTTAGAAAATGATTATAAAAGTCCATCGGATTAACATTCCGTTAATCTCACAAACGCAATGCTGATGTGGCATTTCTCTCCCTCTCTCTTCCCTCTTCATCCTTCACCTGGTTCTCACTTCCTCTCCACCTGATTTTCTGGATACTAACGAAATCTACCTTCAGGAATCAAAAATATATTTTATCTAAAATATATATTTAGCCTAAAAATAAAACATATAATCCAATTTTGGTGCTGCTCAACCGAGGTCACATCGGACGCAACGGCGCCCATTTCTCATCCTAAGTCCTCTTCATTTCGCGGCATCTCAAAATCGGCCGCCTCTGAAACTTCGGCTAATCAATTTTGTGCATGTTGGGTTCATGTTCCACCCATTGTCCCACGCGCAAGGAGGCGCGTGGCAGTTACCAGCGTTGTTAAATTCCCGCGACCGAACCATGGCTGCACAGGAGCTGCGAAATGCTTTGAATTCGAATATCTCCTTCAATCTTCATTTTTTAACGTCCTTGTTCTCTTCTCCCACCTTCCCGATTCGCAGATCTGATGCTTCGGATCGTCGACTTCCTCGTTTGTAACGATGCTGTCTCGTTCCCAGACTTCGAATCTTCGTCTCCGCGACCACCACCGTCGTTCATGGCATTTCCGATGGCCGCCGCAGTTCGCCATAGCCGCACATGCAAGGAACTTCACCAATTCTTCGACGACGTGCTTCTGTGCCGATTCGTATTACGGCGTCAATGTTAGTTCTTCATTTTATCATTTCCAGCTTGCTGTTATCTGTTTTGTGGTGATCAATCCTTGTTTGATTTCGAGAGAATTTATTTTTGCGGTGAATTGTACGGGCTTAGGAAGTTATCAGATACACAAGGATGTAATTAGTAAGGCAAAACAGAGAGACACTTCCGAAGCCCGATTGAGAATATAAGAAAAGCAATATTTCAATCGGAATGATCATCAGTAGCATTAGTTGTTATTTTTAACCTTGCTGCGGGCGTATATTGTTTTGTAATGTTCAGTGTTGTTTGTTATGAAAAACTTCATTTCATACAAAAACGATGTTGCTATTTTAACATAGGTTGGTTTGAGCAAAAATTTGATTGGATGCTTGGATTCTTAAATTTGCTTCTTATGTGCAGATAAGAGCGTCGAAGGTTCATACGACTCGATACCATAGACCACGTAGTTTTACTGAAGTTAAAGCCTTCGATCAGGTCTATATACATCCGTTATTGTGTTTGATTAAATTTTATTAGGAGGATTGAGTGTTGCACATGCTGATATGAAGTTCTGAGGTCAACATGACAGCGATATTTGATAACTTAATGGACGTCATCCGTGTTTAAAGCCATGCTAATCATATACTGGATAACTATGGTTAAAGTGATGTTTCAAAAAGTAATGTTTCATGGGCTGTTATTCGGAAAATAAATATTTTGAAAGTGTTACCTAAACAGTGTCAGACTAGTTTCACTCCTGCATTGAGGGTTAGGCTAGGCTTCATAGCGTTGGAATGACATTGCTGGAAATTAGAGAAGGAAAGTGGTTCGTTTTTGTTAGTGCAAAAGATTTAACATCATTATACTAATATGCATTTAACTTTCTTTAGGATTCGTTTGATTTTGACATCCCCTCGCTTGACAACTTCAGTGACCATGAGGGGGCTACTGGATATGCGCTTCCATCCAGTGATGGTGAAGATAGCGATCCAGAGATCATACTAAATCCAGTTTCAGATGTTGATTTGCCAACTGTTTCAGTGCAACACAATGATGCTCTGACGGTGACTGCTCACCGTATGGCAATGCTTAGTAGAGGACGTCAGAAACACAGGTGATGGATCTATGAGTTATTTACTTTGATAGAAATGAGTTGAGAGGTTTACTTTGTCCTCATGTACTTGTTTACACTTTATAATTATTAATCAATGAAAAAACAGCAAAACACCTGCTGATAAGTGATAACAAGTTCATTTGTAAAATTTTCCTTTCCATTATACTCCATTTCATTTACTCAACTTGTTTTCATGTTCTACACTGTATGAGCAATAAATTAATTTGCTATTCATATCATCTTTAACCTTAGGTGTTCTACAAAGTCATTGAGAATTTTCATTAAAATCTCATCCTGTCTTATCCATCTGATATTATTGTTGTTCCTTTGGTATCGTAATCGCAATGTACTTGTAATTGCTAGTTAAGACTAGTTGACATAGGACGGTAAGATCATTTTGTGCTTTTTACATCGGCTGTTAGTTGCAGACTCATAGTTCCTTGGAATGCTAGAAATTGGTTGTTGGAAAGACGTATGAAGTTTTCATGCAAATCTTTGTCTATAATTGGGTTGCAGAGAATGAGACCATCCACCAATATTTGCAATATGTTGCGGAAGTTCTAGATTGTAGAAGGTCAAAGTTTTGATCTTGATTATTTTTCTTGGGGTTGCAGTACTTAATATGAAGTTAAAAAAGGATGCCTTGGGGGAAAGAAAGAAAAGGATAAGTGCCCAAACCTATATTTATCTTATTTGTTAATAAGTTCAACATTTTAGCTAGCATTTATTCTATCCTGCGTGTTCATTCCCATATTTCAGTTTATTTGCGTGATTTATGTTTTCTATCTAAATGGTTATAAACTGTGAATAGCTCATCTCATGAGTGATCAGCATGCTCTTTTTTCTGGTCTGACATTGGTCTTATTGTGGTTGTATTCAGGATCAGGCATGGGCTTTTTACAAATACAGGACTGATAGTTTTCTTGATGATCCTTCTTATCTATGTGGATTGGTGTGCATGGCGAATCGTTCGACTTCCTTTAGGACCATTTCACTTGACTGGCCCTTTTTTGACATCGGCCTTTTTAGCCTCATGTGCAGGCTATATTTGTGTTCCACTACTGTATCAGCTTAAGGTTTACCAAATTACGAGGCAAGAAAGACCTGTTAGACACGCGTTAAAGAGAAAGACACCTACTATGGGTGGATTGTTTTTTGTGCCAATTGGCATAGCTGTTGCTAAACGCTTTACTGATTTTTCTTCTGCTGAAGTTTCGGGAGCATCAGTGGCAACTATAGCATTTTTAGGTATTGGACTAGTAGATGATATCTTAAGCCTAATCAAGAGTCACAATTGTGGTTTGTCTGCATGGATCAAAATTTTGCTGCAGGTGAGACTTATTAACCCCACCTCCCTATACAAACTAGGTGCATTTTTCATGGCCTGAATAAGTTTTCTTCCGTTGGTATTTACAGGTAGCTGTTGGAATGTGGTTTTCTTTTTGGCTCCAAGACGCAAGTTTATCATCTCCTTACAGCATGTATACTTTCTTGTACTAATCTGACCACCATTTTCTGATGGTAACTCACATATCTATACTCGCACTGATAAACCTTTAAAAGAAAATAACTAAGCGTATCATGAATGTTACTGAGCTTGGAAAATGACCTTAAAGTTTGCATTTTATGAGGAACCAATGCAGAGCAGAGACATATACACGCACCGATGCAAATAGTCATAACCAAATAGTGCATATGTTACGTGAATGTAGCATATAGGATATCCTAAACTGGGATGCCTTTCAACCTGAAGAGTCTTCCGGCAATGTCAAGTACCTAATAAATGGTCCTGGAACTATAGATTAGAAAAAACTGTAAAACTTTTTGGTTTTGTAATTAATTAACCTGATTAATTGCGAGTTATTTAATATTAGTACCAGTGAAATTTTCTACAGATGTTGCTTGCTATATGAACAACCGTTATGCTTCTACAAACCTCAGTGTTCTATTTAAAGCATTGGGGAACTTAGTTTGTATCTTATAAGCAGGTTTTTGCCTTCGTTGGACAATTGTATATAACTTTTAGTTGTAAGTTCTGAAAATTTTGGCTGGATGCTGGAGAAAAGAAATTATGTCATGTCATTGTTATTTTTAGTAAGAATTAGACTGTCTACAGCATTTGGAAATACCCCGCCTCTTGATTTCAAGGCATGTCTTTTTGTTAACCTGTACTCAATTTATTCTCTTGTTTCCTTGCTTGTTCTCGCCCTGCATTTGATCGAATAAGGTTTCCTAATTTTTGCAGTATTTTTGCTTTCCAAATCTCGTTAATTAATTAGATAAGGATTTTGAATGCTTGAAAGCTAGATGTCTGGCTTATTAGCCATAAATTTTGTATAGTGTGATGGCATGCATCCAAATTACTGTTTTAATTTTTCTGTTCATTAAATATTACTTATAATGGAATGTAAGCTTTTTTTGCTGGTTATTTTGACAACGCATGTCATGTTTGTTGATTTTGGCCTTTTCCGTGCTACCATTACCAAAGATAAAATTTTTCACTTTTAGTGAACCGAACCTTTGACTTGAAATGCAGGAAAATGTTGATTCCTATGCCTGCACCTATTGGCCTTGTATTCCTTGGAAAATGCTATATGTGGTTGACTTCGTTTTGTTTTGTCTCCATGGGAAATGGAATAAACCTGACCGATGGTCTTGATGGATTAGCTGGCGGAACTGCTGCCTTGGCTTTCATCGGTATGGCTATTGCAGTGCTTCCAATATCTTCTGGTTAGTACAACACCCTTGAGCTTTTTTCTTCTTTTGTCTTTTATTTATTGTTTAAAGAAACTATGTAATAAAAACTGAAGAACTATAGTTTTATTGAAACGTAAAAGATAAGGAAGTACAATAACAACCCGAGTATTCAAGATATTTGGAACCTCTCAACACCTGAGGATCCTAAAGCCTAAACCAACTAATCCACGACCACCTTCATCCCCCTCCCACCTTGGTTTATAACCAACTTCTTGGTTAATAACTAATATGCCCTTGCTATCTAATATTATTCCTAACAATTACGCCTAATTGCATTCCTAGCACTATCTTTACAAGCTGAGATCTTTTCAACATTTTTTATGTATGTATTTGGGACATATGGTGCTGTTATAAAATAATGAAAATTTATTGAAATGTTTTTTCCCTGCAAAGTTTCACGTGGTGCCAAATCTTTCTTGCATCTCATTTAACCACAATTATATGCTAGGAGTTCGCATAATGTGGTATGCTTTTTAACATGTGAAAATGTTAATATGTAGTGTGTGTAAATCTTCCTTGGGTCTCATTTGATTGCAATAGTACAGTAGGAGTCAGGATAAAGTGCAGAAATCTTCGCTTTTGTTTGAAAGGGTTAATTATGGTGCGTGAGAGAGAGAGAGGGAGGGAGATTAGGTGTAAGCTAAAAAATTCTGCAACTGGTAATATTCTTCAACTGGACTCTGTTACGTTATAAAATTCTGCAATCTGGTAAATACTATCCAACATAATTTTTGAGGCAAGAAACTGGATCTAAGTTTACAAATTGGTCCTAGAAATCAATCATTCTGCATTATGAGAGTTTCTTAGTTTATGATACTGAAATACTGATTTGTATTGCAATTTCAATTCAGACCTTTCTATATTTGGAGCATCAATGTCTGGAGCGTGTGTTGGTTTTCTTTTGCACAACAGATTTAAGGCCTCTGTATTCATGGGTGATACTGGATCCTTTGCACTTGGTGGAGCATTAGCTGCAATGGCTGCTTGTAGTGGAATGTTTTTCCCACTATTCATTTCTTCTCTAGTCTTCGTATTAGAAACATCGTCAGTTATCATGCAGGTATGATTTTTATTCTTACTGGCTGTTCCATTTTCTTCTCTCTATGCTTCTCTGAAATGAGAAATAAGCCAACTTTTTTCTTGAATAAGAAACAAAAGTTTTCGTTGATTATGATTTATATTTCATATATGAATAGTACACAAAAGGGTAAACAAGAAATACACGCCCGTAAGCTATCATGGTTTAGTCCAGTGGTTAATAAAGGTCAATGTAAATTGTAAAAGGCTTAGAGGGAATGAGTTCAAACCATCATGGCCATCTATCTAGGATTTAATATCTTACGAGTTACGTTGGTAACCAATTGTAGTAGGGTCAAACAGTTGTCTCGTGAGATTAGTCGAAGTGCGTGTAAGTTGGCTCATGTCCATAACCCAAGGAGAATTAATCACGAAAGGGGTAACTTTGTCTTTGATTCATTTTGATCTTTGTACTCTTAAACGTTTATTTTGGTCTCTATATTTTAATCTTTGGGCCATTTTAGTCCCTATACTTTTGAAACATTTGTTTTGATCCTTGTATCTTTAAGAAATGACCATTTTGGTCCCTTCATTTTTATTTTTCATCTCTTTTGACAAAAATTCTAGCATGACACTTCACTCACAATTTTTTTTTCCTGAAATATAGTAATAAATTTGTATTGTGTATAAAATTTGTGTTAATATTTTGCAAAGGTCAGGGGTCAAATTGGTCACTTTTTAATAGTATAATGACCAAAATGAACATTTTTGAAAGTACAAGGATTAAAATGAACCAACATTGAAAGTACATGGACTAAAATGGACATTTAGAAAGTACATGAACCAAAATGAACTTAAGCTGAAAGTAGAGGGATTAAAATAATATTTAAACCTATTGGTCCAAGCTCTTGCTAGTGGCAGACCTTGGAATTTTCTCTGTGAGGGACCAATGGTATGCTATAACTTTTCATACGTAGTCTTTCGATTCTAAAAATCGGAGAAAAGATTTTTAAAATGTATTGGCTGGACATAGTCTCATGTTCTTGTAAACTTGTTGCATTTGACATCTAACAGTACTTAAAATTTTAGGTAGTATACTTCAAGATGACAAAAAAGTTGCAGGGAATTGGGCGTCGCATTTTCCAAATGGTGCCATTTCATCACCACCTGGAGTTATGTGGCATCAAAGAGCCCTTCATTGTTGCCGGGGCGTATACTGTATCCTCCATATTGGCACTGATTGCAGGCTATGTTGGCCTTATTTCAGCATAGCTTTCCAATTTCTTGCCCATAATTCCCAATTTTGTACATTCTGCAACCTGTTTTCTTTCCTTTATTTTTTATTTTCGTTATTGGGGTTGCGTGGGTTTGTAACTTTGAGGGAAAATGTCAGGATAGTTTTGGAATTGGATATACTTTCAGAAAATAGGATTAGTTTTGTCCGTGTCTAATAAAATAATATGCTGAAATTGCTTGATTTATAGAAGATCCGAATGATGTACACTACACTTTTTTAATGATGTTTTTTTTTTCTATTCATCTGTATTATTTGTTGAATAGATTTATTTTTATTTTT
>NW_019104502.1:1667990-1704770 GCF_001995035.1 Momordica charantia | reverse complement strand
GGTGTGGCCACGCCGTGAACCGGTGGATTCCGGTGCAATCGATGGAGTTTTTGTTTTATGATCTGGATAGAGTGTTGAGAGTTGGGGGTTACCTTTGGTTTGATCATTTCTTCAGCAAAGGGGCGGATCTTGATAAAATTTACTCTCCATTGATCACAAAGTTGGGGTACCGGAAGGTGAAGTGGGCCACGGCGAGTAAGACCGACTCCGGCGGGTTGAAGAACGGAGAAGTTTACTTGACGGCGTTGCTGCAGAAGCCTGTGCCAACATGAGGTAACGTTGCTTTCTCTACTACTAAGGAGTAATCATGTTCTTTGTTCTGCATTTTGTTCCTAAAATGAACAAGAAATTATTTGATTTCATAACCCAAAAATGAAAGCCCGTTTGATAATGATTTCGTTTAACAAATCATGCTTGTTTTCTCATAGGTATCTTTACGACGTACACGTTTCTTAAAAACACATTTCAATTCTTAGTTAAATTTCAAAAACAGGGTGAAGTAATTCTGGTTGTGCTGTGAGCCATGTCAATGAATTTGGCAATGTGTACTTGAGAGAAGTGGGAAGAAAATGTGACAGATCTTGATTTAACATCTTTGGAAAACTTAGTATATGATAGAAAAGTTTAATTAACAGTCTAGTCCGTTTGGTTCTAGCCATGAGTATTTGTCTCGTAACATGTTTAAACATGACATTGTCAAGGATCCCACATTGATAAAAGAAGGGACCTTACCTAGGTTTATAATAGACATGAACTACTCCTCTCATTGTCAATTGGTTCTGAGATGAAACCCCATGAATATTAATAGACTTTAAAGAAACTTGTTGGAAGTTTTCGCAATTTCCATGGTTGGGAGTACCAAAGACACCATTTTAGGAGCAGGGTTTTGGCTGATCCTGTTTTCTCAGTAGCATTCCTATGTTAGTTTCTTTGTTTTTTAGTTGAGTTCTGTCTCATGTTCCAGTTTTTGAATAGATTAATGAATCTTTCTAAAACTGTTGCATACGAAAACTGTTACTTTCTTTAACTATATTTTTGAAATCATCCGCTGTACTCTGGACCATTTGATTGATAGCCAGAGATCGAATTTGCAACCCATTCCTTTTTTTTTAAGAACTTGTGTCAATAACGATTCTTTTTATTTCATCCTATTTTTGGAATAATTTTTTCCCTTGTTCCTAAATTTTCAAAACATTAAGGATTTTATTATTCCTTTATTGTTTTTAGCTCATAAGTTGTATATATAATATGAAAAAACTAAATTAATCACTGAACTTTGAAGGGAAAAAAAAAGAAGATTAAAGAGAAGGAAATGTTTATAAAACATGTTGTAACTTTTTCTAAAAAGGTGAAATGGAAATATTACCAAACGGGTCATAGCCAATCTATTATTGGATTGACTTTCTCTTATGAGTTCAAAATATATTAATTGGAGGAGAAACTAATACTCTAAGTGGTTTCTTCTCACTTATTTGTAGCTATGAGATGAAAATTTATCTGATTATTCTAGACTTCTGATCTCATAAATTGACCTAAAACCAGAAATTTTCAAATCACTGACACAGGCAGTAGCTGAGCTGAAAACCTGCGGCTTGGATCATACGAGGAAACAATTATTTAATGAAATTGTCAAATTCTTGTGGAAGAAGAAGAAAAAGAAGATGGGATTTTACATAAAGAACTTATAGATTTATCCACCACAATGGACTACTCATTTGGCAAAGCTACTGAGTGTATGAAGAGAAACAAACAAATGGTGGTTGAAGAAAGGCATCCAAAACGGGTTTGTGGAAATTTATGTTTGAAATGGCTGTTATTACAGACACAAATGGTTGCTTTTTTATAGGTTCTGTCGGATTATATATGGTTTTTTTTCCTTCTTGAATTGTTGGTTGTAGAAGTCACAAGTCAGGAACTGACTATTCAAAATTTGTAGTTGTGAATGTTCAGAAACGGAAGTTTTAACAGACTTCTTGTTCCAGCATTTTTTTTTTGGTAGAATTTGTTGTACTAACTACTAAATTCATATTTTAGTAAATTATATATTATATATTTTTTTGAGTTCAGAGATTTCAGGGTAGGATTCATTGATGGAATGGTATAGTGCTGTATATGTGTGTGTTTTCTTTTCTTTTCTTTTTTAGTATATTACATTTGAATTTGGAACATGTGGTCTTTTCATTGTGAGATTACCGATTTTCATATTAAAGGGGGTGAGTTTGTGGATTTAAAATATGGTAAAAAAGAGAGAATAATTTTTTTTTAATTCCACCAATTAGTTGAGTAACAAAAGTCTTGGGATGTATGACCAAGGGTGTTGGAAATAATATCTTAGAATTTTATAATTTTACAATTTAACTCTCAATTTGTTTTTTGTTTTTTTTTTTTTACTACAACACGTGGGTTGTAGATTCAAACTCATGATAACTCGATTGAAAATATGTGTTTAAACTAATTGAGTTATATTTAGGTTGGTAACTCTCAAAATAAGTTGATGTCACATGCCACATTTTAAATTAACTTTTAATATAGATATGCGGAAAATACCTAAAATTAACTTTTTTATATGGATATGTCGAAAATACCTATTTGTATTATATATATATATATATATATATATATATATATATTATGTTGAGTTGGAAAGAAAGTAATGGTATAAATATTTTCTCCCTCCCAAATTTAATTGGACAATTTTCAAATTTTAACTTTTGACTTTTGATCTTCTCCCTTTTACTTGAAATTCTAAATTAATTAGCATTTGATATTTCATGTGCTGAAATTTAATTTAATATCATATATAAAATATTTGTAAAGTCGTAACATTACCAAATGTTTCTTTAAATGTAGTTTAAAGAATGGGACATAGCGGTCATTACTTGTTTGGTTCTATGGACAAATCGAAACAATGAATTCATGAAAAACATCTCCATGATATTAACCTAAAGTGCAATTGGATTGGAACTAATTCCGAAAATTTTAGAAGTGCCTCAAAACAGTTAGCAACATATTCGAAAGCTTCTTCGAGTATAGGGACTCCCCAAGTCTAGAATCCACCTCTCATTGGCTATCCCAAATTAAATGTCAATGGAACTTGTGGAGGGCAATTCAGTGGCACTTAGTTGGGGTTCTTCTTTGGGACAAAATTCAGGTAGCAGGATCAATTTTCATCTACACTGTTTTGCTGGCTGAATTTCGAGTCATTCTTGTCGAATCAATTGTAGTCTCCTCCTTGTCGAATCTAATTCACTCACCTCAATTATACTTCTTGACGGAGAGCCTTCGTCCAACGGAGATGAATCCAATTAAATTTTCGACATCAAGCAGCTAGCCTACTTTTTTCATTCATTTCATTCAATTACCTACCTTGCGTTCTCAACAAAGCAGCAGATGTGTTGGCAAAATTCAGTCTCCATCGATCAATCACGCGTTTTTGGAATTATAATTATCCTTGTTGGCTCATGTCTTATGTTCGGGGTTAATATTAAAGTCTTATCCTTGTTGTACAATATCATGTACAACATACACTAAAACTTCAAATGGACCATGGCCATAACAAAGTGGTCGGAAACATAAATATTTAAAGAAACGGGTAAAATTTTAATTATGGAAAAGTGAGGGCCTCGTTTTGTATATTAGTTTACTTCGGGGACCTGCCGGAGTCGCCAAAGTATTTGAACAGAGTCCCTTTTTTCGGTTTTCGTCCTGTGGCTTCGTCTGTAACGCGAGAGCGATCCGACGGCGTCCGAATTCACGAAGAGTAATTTCCCGGGAAAATTTTCACAAACCACATGGTCAGTTTCTTTCTTCATCTTGAACTAATTGTGTCTTTGTTTCATACTTCTGTTACTTTTTCGCCTGATTCTCTCTCCGTCAAGTTCAGCTTTTAGAAATGTCTTGTAGTAACTACCTGTGGGTTTTCCGGGACGAAGTTTGATCCTCGGATTGTGAAGTTTTATTCTAGTTACACAGTTATGTTCGACGATTTTGGACGTCGGATTTGTTGATGTTTTAGTAGATCTGGCTTCTGAGCTCACTTTAATAATGTGTTCGTAGGCACAGATCGATCTATGAACTCGATAATTTGATGCGTATTATTGTCTTTGCTTAGATAGATCTTGCTAATTTCTTTGAAAGATTTGAATTGTCTGCGCATTACTTCCTTCGGGTCGAGTTTGTGCCTTTTCTATGAATCTAGCCGATGACTGCAAGATTTTTACATTTCACCTGGAAAAATCCTAATTCTAAGTTAATCTCACTCTATGAAACTCAATTTCTCGGTTCATTTTATTTCGTTTATAGATTTTAGTGACAATAGTTGAAGCAACTGGGAGGATCTTGATTAGTATAGCTGTATGCTCTATAAGAATGTTTGTGAAGCTCATTCAGAGGGCTTCGCAATCTCAAATTCTGTTGTATTGTAGCTTAATTTATAGTTTATGAATGTTGCTTGGTGAATTAGGTCTTTTGGCCCTCAGACCAGTTAGCGGTGACAATTATTTCGGGGGAAAAAACATCTGGTGCTCAGGAAAAGGCTATTCCCCCAATTCTAACCCTTTTGCTTTACTATATACAGGAATCTTGCCCTTCCATTAAAAACATTCTTCTTTTGGATTCCGAAGGGAAACGTGTAGCTGTCAAGTATTATTCAGATGACTGGCCTACAAATAGTGCAAAGGAAGCTTTTGAGAAAGCCGTTTTCACCAAAACTCAGAAGACGAATGCTCGAACAGAGGGTTGTTACTTTTTCATGTATCAGTCTTTAACTGTTTTTTCTTTTAGTCTTTGTCCTTAATCATATCAGCTCCTCCTATTTAATTCAATTTCAATGTCATTTTAATCACAATAAAGTAGCTTCTGAATCTTTTAGTAAAATTATTTGATTTGGTTTATCCATAATCATTGTTTTGTATCATAAGAAATAAGAATAAGAATTATTTTTTCAATCACATTATCGTGACTATTAGTAGCACGGGTTAGTCATTCGACTTTGAAAGTCTATTTTGTTCTCAGCATTCGTATCCCAAAAAAAAAAAAAAAAAAAAAAAAATCTCCACATGCTGTTAGACCATCTACCACTACCAGTCTAGTAACATTTTGTAGAATACAATGCTTTTTATGCCTTATATGATTGGAAAATTCCTTTTCTACATGCTAACTTGGTATCTACTGTTCTTATACAGCGGAGATAGCAATGTTTGAAAACAATATAGTGGTTTACAAGTTTGTTCAAGACCTTCATTTTTTTGTTACGGGTGGAGAAGATGAAAATGAGCTCATTTTAGCATCCGTTCTTCAGGGATTTTTTGATGCTGTGGGCATTCTTCTTAGGTCTTGAGACTATTTTCATTTTTTGGATCCTTATGTGCTGGCCCGTACTACTGTTCTTGATCATAGTGTTCTTAGATATTTATCTTTGTTTCTTCTATTCCAGGGGTAATGTAGAAAAGAAGGAGGCACTTGAGAACTTGGACCTCATTTTACTATGTCTCGATGAAATTATTGACGGAGGGTATGTCTCATTAGCTTATTTCCTCATACCTTCATTTGCTGCATTTCAATTGTGTTACCCGTTCTTCTATTTCCTTCTATTGATCAATCTTCTGTACTTTGATTGTGCCATTTTTACATTTACTACCCTCTTTAAGTTCATGGCCATGCCTATTGCAAACATGAAAATGGAAGCATGGGTTGTTAGATGATTATATCGCAATAATCTATGGTAGCAGTACTTAAATGTCATTACTCATCAGGAAAGAATAGTTTCATGAATACGTGGAAAAAAATTTGTAGATGAATGAGGAATATGCGTTCATTGTAGTTGCGAAACTGCTATAAAATAGTCTAAGAGATTGTCACCTGTTGAAGTACTGGTTTATCTTGACATGGTGGTTTGTTGCTGGATAAGAGATTTGGCCGTCTCACCTCTCCATTTCGATTATGTCACTAGTGAATTGTTTACACAAGTTTATAGAAAAACTTCTGGTAATTATGATGATAATGGTAACCATCATGGGATGGCTCAAGTGGTCAACGAGGGTCAATGTAAATAGCAAAGGACTTAGAAGGAATGAGTTCAAACCATGGTGGCCACCTACCTACGATTTAATATCCTACGAGTTTCCTTATCAACCAAATGTAGTAGGGTCAGGTGGTTGGCCCGTGAATAGTCGAGGTGCTCGCAAGCTGGCCCAAACACACGGATATCAAAAAAAAAATTATGATGATAATGGTAGATGACATTATATAACGAAACATAAATCCCAACAAACAAAATCTCTGGTTTACTTATTTATTTTTTTTGGTTCAACCATATGTAGGGACGAGGATTCAAATCTCGAGGATATATGTTTAACCAATTGAGTGATATTGAGGTTGACGTATATGTTTACTTCTTTAAAATTTTTGTCTGGTTGCTAGAGTTTAGGTGGCTCAACTTTAGGTGGCTCAACTTGATGGACCCTCTCTTTGCCAACGCCAACCACAAAAAAATAAGTGAACACATAACCGGATAATAGAGGCCTTGCGTGGATTAACTCAAACGGATAATTTTACCAATGGTTGTTTTATTCATGAGATCAGAAAGTTACCAATTGCTTTTTGTAATTATTTAAAACTCCTCTTCACATGTGTACTGGTAACCAAATTCTAATGGAAACTACAAACAATTTAATTTTACTGATTTATTCCTCAAGGTTATTCTAGAATAGATTCCTTTTCAACTGAATATCCAAGTGGTTTGCCGTTTTCACTGCCCCTTGTGAAGGGAATTATCACTTTGCTTTTTTAAAATTGCAATGCAGTAGTATTATACTTTCGTTTTACAAATCATGTTGGCATTATGGAACCACGTTAATTGCAGAAGAAAGTGGTTACTCTTTTCTATTAGTGTTTTAATGGTTTTTTTTTTCTTTCGTGCAGCATTATTCTCGAGACAGATGCAAATGTCATTGCAGGGAAGGTCGCAAGTCATAGCATTGACACTGGTGCTCCTTTGTCTGAACAGGTACACAATAAAATAATTCAGATTCTTTTTCCTTTCACTTTTCTCCCTTATATTTTCCAGCATCTTTAAAAGTTGTTTCTCGCTCCTGCTCTTGCAGACAATAAGTCAGGCATTGGCCACAGCTCGCGAACATCTAGCAAGATCTCTTCTTAAATGATATGTTTGGCTGATAAAAGTGAGTGAGTCCTACCCGGAAAAGGGGGAAAAGAATCAGGTTGAGATAACCTGGTGTTTTGATAAAAGATGATTAATGTTGAGTTATCAATAGCCTCATGTGTTGTATATTCCGCTCATATTCTGCTGTGTGCCTTCGGCTAAACCTGATTTTTGGATTTGAGCAGATGTGGTGCATTGTGAGATTATGTTAAATGTGGAGTTACCAGATTTTCTGAATCAATGTCTTAATTTTTTTTTTTCTTGGCCTTTTGATGTTTGTGGTTATTGGCTACACTACATGAGGATCGAGCAGGTTTTTAAACGTAGGGCTGCCAGTACTGTTGTTTTTTGAAAAAGGGTGAAA
Organism: Momordica charantia; assembly: GCF_001995035.1. Next base: position 1,697,244 of record NW_019104502.1, on the reverse strand, counting down.
AAATTCTCTTTATGATCGGCAACTTTGAATATTAGATTAGAAGACAGAAAGATAAAATCAGGAGGGTATGCTTTAACGCGAGCCTTAGAACATGTTTGGAAGTTCTTTTACCATTTTCTAAAATTACTTTGTGAAATGTTATATCTGAATAAAAGTGATTTTTATCATTTTTGCAATGATAAAAATGATTTTAGTTGGGGTAAAATTTATTTCAAACATGTCCCAAGTGACTTTAATGATGTGAAAAGTGATTTCAGTATTCTTCTCTTGAAATTTACTTTACAAATGGTTTGATGAACGTAAACGTAAAAAGTGTAATCCAATAATCGAGTAGAAGAGCAGTTCTCAAGATCTTATTAATAGTGTTTCCAACCAAACTATAATCTAACATTTAATTATGTAATTAAAATTTTTGAAGGTATAGAACGTAGATACCATTTTTAAAGTATGAACACTAAATTTACAATTTCAATATAACATAACCTTTTTATTATGTCAAATTAAAGCAGAAATTATGAGTTTTTAAAAGTACACGTGATAATGACAATTCGAACGGACGATTTTTTGGTGGGGGATATACAATTAGTTGAACTACACTTAAGTTAACGGCAAAAATTAAGAGTTTCCCTGTACCTTAATTAGTGATATTCCTTGAGACTCTTGGCACCACCTCATTAGTTCATTTGAGGTACGAGAACAGTTCTATTCTAAATAAATAAATAAGATTTTCAAGTCAATTTCACGTGCCAGATTTCTTTGACAGAGATAATGAGCCACTAGATGATATTTTATTATTTATGTTTATACGTACTTCTGCTTACTGGCTGAAAATGAACATCTCAATTAGTCCATTATTTACCTCTCTAGAGGTAAAAAGCTTGAATCCTTTCACCCTTGAAAAAGAAAGGAAAAAAAATCTAAAAATCTACTTATACATATATAATAGGGGCACTTACAAAAGTAGCAACTATAAAAATGGCAAAATATGAAGGCTCAGCCTACAAAGAAGGAAAGCAAAAGTTCAATATACACTTAATGAAAACAGAACCCAAATATGGATAAACAATGATATACCTTACCTCTCTACTTGATTATGAGTGCTGATGTACTAATGAATTTCATTACTTGATATGAATGTTGATATGCCAATAATATTTCTAATATATTATTTCTTTATCCTGCTCAATTTATCTTATTGAATTGTGTTATGTTATTTATAGATTTTAGATAAATAACCTAAATGCATGTTTTCTATATTTAATATTAATGGTGTTTCAAAAAAAAAATATTTGATATTAATGGTTATATATTATTGATATACTTGATTTGTTTTATTACTAAAGGAATAAAGGAATCAATAACAGTAATATACCTGATTATGAGTATTATCTACCAACTATAGACTTGACATATCTGATATGAATGCTAATATCACAATGATATATTTGAAAATTTGGAAGGGTGTAATCAGGATAACTAAAAAATCAAAGTTAAATTTCAAATATTTTGCCATATTTGCAAAGCCTAAAAGTTGTGGTTATATTTGCAAATATGGCAAATATTTTAGCTATTCATTATAAATTACCTATATAATATGCTATGACATCTATCCAAATAATATACTTATGCTTTAGTTAAACAATACCTTGCATGGGCTGTTACTCTCTCTTCTTTATAGCCAAGAAATACACAAAACAAGGCTGCCCTTGAGCATCATCTCTATTTGTCAGAAACTTGCAGTTGTTAGACAATCTACCACTCGTCACGTCAACACGTCATACTCCATCTCCATCATTTATGGAGTCGCCATCTTTATTCGATGAGTACATAATCTGCATCAGCTGTGAAAACATCTCTTGCAGTAGGAGTCATATTATTGCGAGTACGAGATTTCCGTACCTGAGCATGAGTTTCTGCCTCATGCTGAAACATTTTAACCAACTCTTGTAGTTCCAGCTTCCTGACTTCAACCAGATCTTCTGCCATGGGCTTCTTCAAGCCAAGGTAAATCAGCCCCCCTACCATTAGTACAATCCCCAAGAAGAATAGGATTGCTGCGAATAACCCGAATGCATATGGCGTGTCCTGCGATCCAGGGATTCCATCTACATTGATTCCGAACAGCCCAGTTATTATGGAAAGAACAAGGCCACAGCCACCGAAAACCGCCAAGTTATGAGTTACTCGGAGGCTTTTATCCTGGAAAATTGTTGTGAGAAAGATGGAACCCGTCAGATTTTCACAAGAGGTGTTTTTCATTTGACAGGCCATTTGTTTGATTCATGTAGACTGTGGCTCCGTCTGATTAAAAAATAAAGGTTAAATAAAAAAAAACCTCTGAACTTTAACTTTTGTTTCAAAAACACATCTACTATTTCAAAAGTTTCAATACTACAAATACCTTTCATAAAAGTTTCAAAAATATCCTTTGAGCAAATGTCTGCTAATATTTTGAACGAAAAGTTGACGTGAGATAATTTGAAACGATAGGTCAATTAATGTGAAAGTTTGTTTGGATTAAGTTTGAAAAGAGAGAATGTGGAAGAAGCTATCGTTTTTAAAAGGGAGATTAGGGCAAAATTGGGTAGATTAATAGAGAAGCAAACCCTGTTGACAAGGGAGGAAGGAGGCTTTTACGGCAAAATTGAGTTGGAAAAGAGAGAAAATGTAGAAATAAGTCTGAAAAGAGAGAAAATACGGAAATAAGTCTGAAAAGATAGAAAATACGAAAGACACCTCCACGTTAATTGCCACATTGTTTCAAATTCTGCTACATCAACTTTCCGTTCAAAATATTAGCAAATGTTTACTCATTTTTATGAAAGGTAAAAGTAGTATTGAAACTTTTGAAAGGATAGAGGTATTTTAAACAAATGCCAAAACTCAGGAGTATTTTTTATAATTTAGCCACAAAGAAATTGAAAACAAGCATGCCGCAGAAATAGATAACATCGAAACTCGAAAGGATGTTTCCACATAGATTGCTATTCTTAAAAATCATTTTCAGAAATTTAGTAGTCTGTCAAACACAAATTGAGTGCATTCTTAGTATCCCTTATTTTCAAAAATATAAAATTAAAAAAAGAGTAGATAGCAAAAGGCCATTGAAATATCCTCATTAAATTATTATAGAATCAAATACCTGTAACCATGCACGAACATTACTCTGCATGACATCTTGAATGGTGAATAAACGATCACGAACTGCTTCTTGCTCTTCAATCATTTGCCTAGTACTCTTTCTTATGCTCTCCAATAAGCTTTTTGTCACATATCCTCGTAGATGTTGAAGTAGCTCATATACAATCTCCTCTCTCGCATGCAGTGACCATTTTACTCTGATAACCTGCAATAGAAATGAAGTATATTTGTTTCAAAAGAGAGATGTACATACACAAGATCACTGCTTTGTCCTTTCATCCATCGAAGGATAAAAAGAAAATAAAACAAAATTTCACCATAACTAACTAAAGTATCTCTAAGAAGTGGAGAAAGAAGTGCCAAGGTGAGTCGTGTTTCCGATACGTAATTGTGTGTGTCTTAGACTGAGGAGGAAGTATAAAACAGATTATAAAGATTTAACATTCTTAGCCCAGGAAGTAAATGCCTCGACTCTATTTTGAACGAACTTGATCTTTAACTTGCTCCTCTCCAAACTAAAGAATAAAGCAGAACTGAAACGACACAATTCCAAAAATGTTCTTTATTGCAAGCAACTACCGGAGAAATCTCAACCAACATATGAATCAATGGCAATATTATTTAGAACAACAGAAATCAAGGAAATTTTTCCACGACTATTGAGTGCAGTGAGGAGGCAGCATACCTGTCTTGATAATTTTCTGATTTCTTGATTCAAGATTATACTAAACAGATGCATATCTTCATGGTTTCTCCTATATATAAATGGGAAAAAGGATCAAGGAGAGTATTAATGAGAAAATGCAGATAAAAGAGATAAACCATTTTGATATCAGTTATCACTATAATAGATGATATGCAAGATAAAAACCTGTCCATAAATTTCAGTTCAATCTCATCTGCTGCTCCAAATATAGATTTTCGAAATAACCTGTTAGAAAAGGAATAATTAAAGATATAAGGTTTAACAATTTAATACATTGGTCATGGTATTGTGGAATATTTGACACCAGAAACAAGACTCGAGTCAAGGAAGATGCCTAATGGTTTTGGACCTCTTGACATATAACTATCATGAACCTTTATTTTCAGAAAAATATTATACTCTTTTAGAGGAGAAGACACATATTTAGAAAAAATCATTCTGGCATCTTTGTCAACCATACAGATTAATCTATTACTATACACAGAAAAAATAGCCGTATAATTTATGTATAGTTAACATATGATGAAGGAAAATTAATTTTATCCATGAATATATAATAATTATTGAACGGCCGACTATGAAACTGCATTTTCAACTTCTTAAAATGAAGTTATTACCTATCATCCCATCTTGTAAGACGGCAAGCCAGATGTGCTATAACTTCATGTACCGTTCTTGGTGAATTGTAACCTCCTATTATCAGAAGCTCCTAGCCAGAGGTTAAACAGGAAGAAAAATCAGAAAAATAGTAATATAAGTGTACAACTTTTCCAGTGCAATGAGGCAAAATGAATGATTTCCTTAATGGAAAACAACCTGAACTTCTGTGATGCCCAAAGCATTTATGTTTGATATCGGTCCTTTAACATGCAGTGACGTTATCAGGAAGTTCTGAGCTTGCCAAGACCGAAGTACAACGGGAATGTCATCCTCGTCACTCAATGGATCACCAGCAGATTGTCCTAGTAGTTCAAATAGAAGTCCTCCAGCCACCCTAACTGGGACCTGACTAGAAGTCAAAAAAATAAATGGTTAATAACTCAAAAAGAGCAATCCATAAAAATCTGAAACCATGATTATTAGAAATGATTACTTGTCATTATTCAGGGTATGACTCGTCAGCCAATTATTATTTTAGTTATATACAGATTTATTAATATAATTACAACAACTTATAAACATTTGAATTGAATTGACTCATAACATCCACGAACGTAGTGAAAAGCCTGAACATTAGCAACTGAAAGTGGGAGATTCTCATAGAGATAATTGTATGATATATCCACATTTCGTTAATTGGAAAGAAGACAATTATTTATAGCAGGTTGCAACTAGCATGTGCACACTTATCATGTATCTCATGTTACTTAATATTAACGATTAAATTTCTTCTTGTGATTAATTCTCTGCAAGTAAAAAAGGCTTCTTATTACCATATGTATATTAACACTCAAATAGCATTAAAACTAGGGGGATTTCCACCTCATAGAAAAGATGCTTCATGCGGTCGCTTATCAGTCGACTCTCATCTCTTAAAGCCAAACTAATGGCAGGATGCAACCAGTGAGCAGTTCTGAGCCACGCCTCAACCGAAGGGTGGCATGCAGAAACGTGGCACCACCATATAGGTCCGGCGGGACGCTTCCAATAAGGTGCTGCAAGATCTGCAACTGTAAGGTCATCTTCTTCATCCATGACGTCACACGACATTGAGGCCCATTCAGCATCTACTTGTATTGTTTGAACCAGCTCTGATATTCTGGCCCATCCTATAGGTAACCAACTATTGCTTTCAAATCTTTCTCTTTCACAAAACTGGCCACATTGGCTCTTCAGATCGTCTGAGGATGTGGGTTCTAGTAATCTTTTCCTCCCACGTGTATTGCCATTACCATTATTCAGTTCAGTTGTAGGTATTCGTGTGGTTGGAAATTCACTATTCATTTGTTGCGTATCAGGCATCTTGGACCTGGATTTAGAATCAATTGATTTCTTTGGTCTACCAATATATTCAAAAGCACAGATAAGCCCATCTGTCCAAAGATCACATCCAAGTGCGGCATCCTTGTGACAGGGTTTGTGGGCTTCTGGTTTCTCCACGCTACCACCATCCATTTCCTTAAATTGGTATCCTGATAAGAAGTAGGATCTGGAAAACAACATATCATCAGCGAAACAAGAATATTCTAGTTCTAGAAATGCAACCAACCCCCCACCCCCAAAATAAATAAATAAATATAATAAAATAAAACTAAATAGTCTAACTGAATATGGCCATGCAAATTCTTCTCTTCGTTTGATTGACTACACTGAGTGGAAACTACATAATGGACGCAAAATTGACAGGATGGTGTCAAATGTAAAGGATGCATGATAAAGATCGCTTGGATAGTAACGGAAGTAATAAAAATAGGATGAATATGACAATAGCTCATTGTAAATATAAATGGGAGATAGTATAAAATCAAATTCAAAGCGAGTGCTCTTTTCCAATATTAGCATTTTATCTTTCCCTTTCTTCCATTTCAGAATGGCGCTAGTAACTGATTCTTATACGTAGTCATTAAAAACAAAAGTTCCAAAACTTTTGACAAACCATCAACAATTCCTTAAAAAGCCCAGCTGAAGTAATAAATGCAATTAAGTGAACTTGGGATGATGCTGGTGGTGAAAACTACAGGGACCATGAAGAGTGCATGAAACTGAAACATCTGCTGAGATAACGACTACTTGTACAAGTGAAAAGACTTTTATACAGTTAGGGAAGAAAAAATACAAGCAAGATAATTTATTCATAGCATGAAGCATATTCTGCCGATGAAAAATAGTACCGATCTTGGAAATTTCTGGCTGGAACAGTATGGTTCTGATGTAGAGGGGACATGATCCTGACCTATCTCACCTATGAGATTTTCATAAGTAAATCTCCGTTGAAATAGTATTTTCATAAGTAGATTGAATTGACGCTAAATTGGATATTTATATTCTCGATGTGCTAAGATGTGGAAAATAAAAGAATTTCAAGTGGAATTTCAATTCAGACAAAAACGTTGCCGATGTTTGGTCAAAGATACATATGGTATCCTTAAAGCGATAACACGTTGTCCTTGAAAGAAAATTGAGAGAAACGACAGTATGTCAGAAGAAAGAAAAGGAGGGGAAAATAAGATATATAACAAGAAACAACAAAATCTTACTAAATTAGAAAATAAAACTCGAAATATATAAATAAATAAATGGCAGATTGCAAATTGCAATCTCGAGCAATCTCATACCTATCCAGGAGCCGCCTGCTCTCCGGCTTGAACAATCCATCGAGAATGACCAAAACTAGCATATTTCCTATTGGCTCGCCATTCGTTTAAGTTCAAATTCACTCAAATTCCCATGAAATATCATTGACAGTGTTCGGCTTAACTAAAATCACCAATATTACACTAAAGAGAAGATACAGCCAGCAGAATCTACGATGAAGATAACCGAATTGCACGAATTTTTTACGCAAGATTCTTTCATTAGTCCGTCCAACATATATCCACGTTTCGAGAACTCTTAGGATCCGTTCATCAACGAGCAAGCTATGCTCATATACTAAAGTCCGTTTTATGCGGATCTAGATGCAAGCAAGTGGAGCAAAATTAAGGAGAACTTGAGCTTACCAGCGAAGAAAGGCGATGCGTCGAACTAAAGCAGTCGACATGGGCGGTAGGGAATGATCAGCGGCGTCAGTGAGAGGGCCACTGGAAAACTGCGATGAAGAACTTCGCGACTGCTGAGATTCCACAGAGAGAGTGGTTAATATGCTCTGCTGTGGCGGCCGCGTCGAAGCTCCGCCGCTGCTAACCGGAGCCGCCGGCGTTATCCATGTAGAAGCAGGAGCTGGTGAGTGGAGTGGCTCCAATCCTCGCCGTCGGGCCTACTTTTTTTCAATTCCATTTCTGTCATAACAATTACCGGATGTTGAATTAAATTAACATTTTTCAGTTCCATTTTTGCAAGTTGAAATTGACATCTTAGCCCTTCCATCGAATCATTGCAATTCAAGTGGTTTTTTATTTGTATTTTTAATAAATGCTACATTTATTTGTATCCTAGCAATTTTTTCGTTTCTAAACTCACAATAATTATCACTGAGTTGCTTTGATTTTTTTTTTCTAATTCCATCTCTATTCTTTTAGAAAATTAATTTAATTCCTCCCTTTTAAAATTTTCAACTTCCCTATGTAAATTTTAAAATTGGGTAATAATAAATTTGCACGACTTAATGATCGATAAATTTATATAAATTTGAAGGTAAAATAAGTCACTCAAAAAGTAAACGTGGAAATTTCTACCAACATCTTAAAAACTTGAGGACAAATATAGAAACCTTTATCTCTTCATTAACGGACTTTCGTCTCCAATTTTTTTTAATTACAACAAATATGAGGTAGAATATTGAACCTCCAAACTTTAGGAAATAAGCATAATACCTCAATCGTTGAAATATTCATATTGACTTTTAACATTGACCAACTTAAAGAATATAATTGAAATCTGTTAAGATGTAAGAGACTAGATTAAATAAATTTAAAACTTAATGACTAAATTGAAATATTACTCAAATCTTAGAGACTCTTTTTTAGTACAACAACATTTGGTGTAAAAACTTGAACTGATGATCCTGTGATCAGATATACATATCTAAATCAGTAAACTACACTTAATTTGGCTTTGATTAGTAGAGATTATAACATATACATATACATATATCTCCCATTATTGTTTAGAAGGACTTTTATAAGTTTTGATAGATTTGTAATTTTTGTTTACAAATATTTGGAAAGAAAAATGATTTTGAAGTTTGATATGAAAATTGTTTATTTAGTACTTTTGTACACATTTTTATTTTTCCAAAATATTTTTCAGACGAATGATTGAATGATCATTATGATCGAAGGTGCTTTCTAATATAAGATTGAGAGTCGTCCTCCTAATTAGATAGGCTAATATATATATATATATATATATATATATATGTGTATGTATATATGTATATAAAATGTGGGAATTCAAAGGATTCAGAAATGGTCGAGATAGTTCAGTTGTAAATAATTGTCTAACCAATCGAACTATGTTAATGACGACATTCTTATTTTATAAAAATATAAATGAATTCATCTGCCAAAGTGAGTATATTTCAGTAGTAATTGTTATATATCTAATCAAAAGTTGTGAATTAGATCCTCGTCCCGACATGTTATACTTAAAAAAATAAAAAATGAAAAAATGAGAATGTGTGGGGATAATACATCTATTATTACATTATATATTGAGGAGCAATTAGTTGGTACAAAGCAAAAATCGCGGTTGATATCAAAGCAGAGCTCAGACCGCGGGAAGCAGGAGATGACGAATGTCATCTTCTTCTTCAACTCCCTCTCCCCCTTCCACTTCCAGCTTCCCAAGCCTCCGCCGTTTATCACCTTCATCAACTCTCAGAACAGGACCTCCGCTAATTCTGCTACCTTGGTCGATAAAACGCTGATCGGAGCTGTATCGGGAGTGCTCTCTTTTGGCCTTCTCTTCCACTCCCCATTATCTGTTGCGTTGGATTATTCGTCTGTGGAAACTTTTTCTCTGTCAGCTGATTCTTTGCCGTCTTCTTCGCCCTCGACCTACGATTCGTCTTGTAATGAAGACGAGCTACGTGAATTTGGAAACTCTGAGACGGGGTCCTCGCCGGCGACTAACGAGGATATCGTACGAGAGGCTTGGGAAATTGTGAATGATAGCTTTCTAGATGCTGGTCGTCATCGCTGGTCCCCCGAAGCCTGGAAGGTAAAACTTCCCCCTGGCCTCTCCGACTTGGCCAAGTTCTTACTTCATGTCTGCCAATCGTGTGCCAGTTTACGCAGTTATAGGGTAAATTAATGCGTGCGTATTTGATGTTTACACTCGCTATGTGTAACATTTACTGATATAGTATTTGATGTCATTATGTTGAGCCAGTAATCGAAATCAATGGAAGGCTAGTGGGTAAATTTATTATAATTTCTAAATTAAGTCCTCATAAGTTATAATCTATCCCGACTCGAATACTATGAGATTCTGCCGAAGAAATCAATTGTTAAAAACGAATGTCGTTGCAAGCATGTCTTAATGAGCACAGCTATTGATGCTTTCAGCAAAAGCAAGACGACATAATGAATATTTCAATCCAAAGTCGATCAAAGGCTCACAATATCATCCGGAAAATGTTGGCCAGCTTGGGCGATCCTTATACCCGTTTTCTTCCCCCTGCAGAGGTAACACTATCTTTCACTTTTATATTTTCATTTTTCTTCTTTGAGATGTTTGATGCTTCAAGAAACTGGTCAAATTGGAATGACCCATCTAAAAGGTTGGTTCTGTGTTCCGTTAAATTAAGTTCCTTTTCCGGCAATTTTTTTAACTTATTCATGGTCTGTATTGCATTTCTGTTTCTTTTTTGGAAGTTCTCCAAGATGGCGAGGTATGACATGACTGGTATCGGAATAAACCTTAGGGAAGTTCCAGATGATAATGGAGGCATTAAAATAAAGGTACTAGGACTCTTATTAGATGGTCCTGCACATTCCGCGGGCGTTAGACAGGTAACTGAAGTAACAACTACTGATCTGATTTTTAAAATTTGTTCACTTCTATGCTTCTGGGAAAAACATTTGACTCCTATGATTCTGCCAAGTTTGATCAATGACCATGCTACCTGCAAAATCTATTTTTTCTGTTCATTATCTCAACACTGATCTGTTTTTCAAGATTGTCTTTTGTGTTTTAGAACAAAAAATTTACTAAAACATGTTCAGTCAACTATATTTAAAAAATTGTTTTCTCTTGTTGTAATTTGATATGTGCTTATGGGTTACCTGCTCTTTAGAATGCTTGAAGTTCTTCATTTGACATTCACAAATTTTTAGACAATAGTTTTAGGTGCACTACAAACTTAAACTCTACAAGCCACCTTTAGAAACTGTTCTGAAAACAATCTTTCAACTAGTGGATTCATCATATTAGTTTCATCAGAAACAATGATAATCAAATTAGTTAATCTTCCAGCAGAAATCTTTCTGTTTTTTGCACGTGGTTATTTTCATTTTTATCACTTGCTAATTCAGGATCTTATACTGTGACATAGTGTTGTGCACTTTCAATCACTTTTTTCTTTTGTTCTTTTCCTCCTTCTGTTAGGGAGATGAAATTTTAGCTGTTAATGGAGTGGATGCCAGAGGGAAATCAGCGTTTGAAGTATCCTCATTACTACAGGGCCCTAATGAAACACTTGTGACTGTTAAGGTAGTTATCACATATTGGTTTCAATTTGATAAAATGCCTTGTTAACTTTTCTTCTTTTTGTATTTCTTTCAATCATCCAGGATGCATTTTTTATAGGTCAAGCATGGCAACTGTGGACCAGTAGAAAGTATGCAAGTCCAAAGACAAGTTCTTGCTCGAACCCCTGTCTTTTACCGCCTAGAGCAAATGGACTTTGCCTCTTCTGTTGGGTACATTCGCCTAAAGGAGTTCAATGCATTGGCTAAAAAAGACTTGGTTACTGGTAATTGTCTAATTAATTCAATCACCTAATATGAAAATTTTCTTTCTTTTACAATTCCACAAATAACTCATGGATCATAAGAGGTTCGTTGTACAAGAAACATTTTAGGAATTCAATTCTATCTCATTGAATTTAGGATTTTAATATAAAAGATCCAGTTCCTTTAACATAGGGCAGAGACTTGTATGGATTTTAATTCTTGTAAGTTGAGACCTCCGTATACTTCAATACATCTTTACTTCTTTCTTTTCCTCTTGGAATATTTCTGCCCCTAAATTATGGAAGATATATTTTAGATAGTTCATTTTGATTTTCACATAACTAAAATGGTACAGGTATATTTTCGTTGAAATTGGGTATATTTATAAGCAGGTTCATCTCTTTCAATTCATTTCTATTTTTCAGTTTAGCACCAAATTTAACATGGATTTAAGAATCAATTCAATTCAATTTTATCAATTGTATTCAATTGAAGCCCTTTAGTTCCAACTTCCTAACAAACCCAAAAGCTGGAAAGTACCTTACATAGGTGTTATATTGGATCAATCTATATTGATTGACTGTATGTGTCATGGCTTTGGAAAACAAGAGTGAAGGAAAGACTATAGAACACTATTTTAATTTATTGGTTGTTGTATTGGAGCTGTTAAATAAAGCAGGACAAAACAAATCAATACCCACTTGAAAGTTTATTAAGTTATAGATTGCAATCTTTTATGAATGTTATATACAGAACATAAACCTATGTACAATATGTAGATCTGAATTGTTTCTATGGATGATTTCTGGTAATAATAAGGTATAATTGTTTCAGCAATGAAGCGTCTTGAGGACATGGGTGCTTCATATTTCATTTTGGATCTCAGAGATAATCTTGGTGGACTGGTGCAGGTGGTATTTGTAATATAGTTGGCCAAAATTTTCCCCTCTGTGAATTCTCAAGTAGAAGGAAAATTATGACTTTCTTCACAAATATATATGTGAATATATTTATGTGTGTGTGTGTGTATCTAATATGTTTTAGATTGAACCAATTGTACCTGATGCTTTTTTCAGGCTGGAATTGAAATTGCAAAGCTATTTCTGAATGAAGGAAGCACGGTATATGAATTTATCTTCTATTTTTCCCTGTAACTTATTTGTAATATTTTCTAGGTATCAAATACTTTGAGGTGTTTGCTCTGACCATTCCCATGCTTAAATTCCTGAACGAATTGGATTGTAATTTCTCGAGTTGATGAAACATGGATAACAAATGTGAATTATTTTAGGCCAACGCATTTGATTGATGCTTGATTACATTCATGACTTGAACCAGAGATGTTGTTATTATACCTAAATGAGCTTACTTCCAAGCATCTTTTTAATATAACGAAAAATAACCCTTCATGACCAATAATTTCTCTGTTTTTACTCTTCAATATAATGGATTTCTTTAGTCTTGCTGCTTAAGACAAGAAATCTGGTGTGGTACTCTTCGATATAAACTGGAGCTGTTTTTTTCTGATTTACAAAGAAAATGATGATATGATGACTTGTTCAACCTTATATATCAATTGTATATTTGGTAATTTCTCCTGGTTGATATATGTCCAGGTTATCTATACTGTTGGAAGGGATCCTCAATACCAAAAAACTGTTATTGCAGACACTGGACCTTTAGTTACGGCTCCAGTCGTGGTAATGTTTCATTATGAACTATATTTGCTTTAATCACATATGAAAAAGCTGGATGGCTTCTCATTTCAGCTCCATAAAGTTTTAGGTTTGCTATTATCTGATGGCTTCTAAAAGCGAGAATTCATCATTCTTTTTAATGTGGTTAACATAGCTAATGAAACTGAATTTCGTTGGGTCTGGTTACTTTGTTTCTGTTCTAACCCTTTGGAAGGTATTTATGCTGACACAAGCATTTAAGTGATAGTTATTCAATATCTATAGACGAATGAGAATGAAACTCACTGAAGCAGTCATCTAGCTAAGATGATGAAGTAACAATTTGAATGGACCAGTTTCAATTAATCATCTGTATAAAAAAATATATAGTACCCATGTTCTTGACATTCCTTGGATAAGAACTTTGAAAGTCAGCTTTAATAAAATTTCATTTTAGAAAACAGTCGTACTAGAACTTCCTCTTCTCCTGCAAAGTCTAATTCTGACTAATATTTGAATTTTCAATCATTAATTTCCAGCAGTGTGAATTAATTTGTTTGATCACGGTTAGTCACAATTTGTTTCATACTAAAAGTTACACTGATCATTAGGCATATACTTTTCAATGTATGGACTAAATTAGAAAGCTCTCGACTACAATCCATGCAGGTTCTGGTGAACCAAAAAACTGCAAGTGCAAGTGAAATTGTGAGCACCTCGGTCAACCTAATAACATGTGGATAACTTTTGGAACTTATATATTTTACTAGTTTAGTCGTTCTTATTGCAGGTTGCTTCCTCGCTGCATGATAATTGCAGAGCTGTTCTGGTGGGTGAAAGAACTTATGGCAAGGTTTAAGATCTTAACCTCGGCTTTAGCATCTTTATTTCTTATGTTAATATCAACAATTTGAAATTTTCATACGAATAAATTCTTTTCGATGTGCTGGGAAGTTTACATGTGGCTTCTTTCTACCTTCAGAATTATCTTTTACATCTTTGTTTTTTGAGTTTTTCCCCCTTCTTATCTAGTTGAGTTAGCAATCCGAACTTAGTAAATTGAACTTTTAGTAACGACCTGAGATAAGCTTTGTTACAATTGATGCTTTACCTTCAATTAAAGGGCTTAATTCAGTCGGTTTTCGAACTTCATGATGGATCTGGTGTCGCTGTCACTGTTGGGAAGTATGTCACTCCAAATCATAAAGATATAAATGGAAATGGAATCGAGCCCGACTTCCAAAACTTCCCAGGTAGAGTAAATTACCCTCAAAAGAATGATAGGAATCTGGTCAACCTCACCTAACAAGAATGTCCCCTTTACTGCAGCATGGAGTGATGTCACTAAGCGCCTTTCACACTGCTCCATCCTTCATCAAGGATAAGACGGGTTTCCACGTGCACGGTCGGTATTCTTTCGCTTGGCCTTTCGTTGCTCTTCCCTCTTAAGTTTCTTGTTGTGAGATCTCTCAATTTCGTGAAAGCTCAGGGCATGAAAGTGGTTCAAAATCAGTTTATCCAGCCATGAGTTCATTAGGATTCGGAACAAATCTCAATGTAGATTCACTGAGAGGTGCAGACAAGAACCATAGAGAAGTTTTGCATCTAATAAGCCCTTCTTTTAAGCAATTAGAGGGCATAGGAATATCTTTTATGTGATATTTTTAAGAAAACTTGAATCTTCCTGTTTGCTTGTTGTAAATGGTTATAAGTGACACTAGTCAAATGTTCTGGAACTTCAGATTGTTTGAGAATTCGTCAGCTTGAAGAAATGTAAATTTATACCTTCGTTCAGGCAGAAACACCTCATTCATTCATGTTCACAATTGCCATTTTGCTTGGTTTATACTCTTTGGATGTAATGAAGAAACTTTATTCATATTAGGGAGTGGGTTCGGTGTTTTGCTATATGAAACCTTCTCAGTTTCGATCTTTTAAAATGTTTATTTTAAATTTTAATTTAGAAAATAATTATTTTGTTTCCTACTATTATTTTCTCACCATTTTTAGCCAAATTATGAGACAGTAGTACATACATACTCAACAAATATTTATTAAAATAAAGATAATGATTTGTTTTTATAAAAATAATTTAAAATTAAAGTAGATATTTTGAAAGTTTTGACAATCGTAATACTCAGAGAAGGTTAAAAATTGTGTAATTTTAGACAAGGTTCTTTTCAAGAAAAAACTAATTTAAAAATTCAGCCAAGATTATTAATATTTTTATTCTAATTCTTATAAAATTAAACCAAAATAATTGACCAACCTGTTAGGGCAATATGTCCAAAAGAAAGTCGTGAATTTGATTCCCTGACTCCCCATATTGTACTAAAAAAAGGAAAAATCAAATTGATTGAACTAGTTCTATGGGCACCGATGAAAAGAATCTTTAAAAATATCAATTTTGATTTTTCGAGAAAAATGCATCTATTCGAATCAAAAAGTACACGAGAGAGTGACGATGGAGTGGGGCCGATGGGAGAGGTGGTGTTGGAGTGCAGCTGGAGTTGTTGGCAGGGGTAGGGAAAGGAGAAGGGTAGAATAATTTTTTTTAACTTCTACGTCAGTTATTTAAAATAAAATAAAATTGAACTAGACTCAAATTAACAATTTACTTTATTTTAATATAAAGTATCAAAGATCAAAATGAAGAATTTTTTAAACTTTTGAGGTAAAGATGTCATAATTTGAAACCAACCAGCTAAATAGAATTACTCTCCAAACCTGAACCAAAAAGGTTATTTTAACTTTAAAAAAATTTATTTGCTTGTTTTTCCGTAATATTAATTTTCTAGAACTCATCCGATGATCATTCCATATCTAATTTCTTTATTTTACAATTTATATTTCGTATCTAAATTTTAAAAACTAAAAAAGTACTTTTAAACCATTAATTTTCATTTTTAAAGTTGAGCCAAATGATCATACCACATACCTAAAAAATGGAACACAAGAAAAAGAAATTGTGAATATAATTAAAAAAAAAACATGAAATAGAAAGTGAATATTATCCAACTGAGTGTAAAAAGCCCAAAAAAAAAACAAATAAAATTTGGCAGTACCGATTCTATTGCATTCTATATTAAAAAAATTTCCCCTTTAATTGTATTATTAGCTCAATTCATTATCATTTATTAAAGTCATTATCATTTATTAAAGGAGAAAAAAATTAAGTCAAAAGCTTAGTTCTGATAATTAGCACAAATGAAAATTTCCTAAATCATTTTGCAAACGGCTATGGAAGCTTTTTTTAAAACGAGATATAAAATATATTATTTTCAATGCAACCAGTTTTTCCATAATTTAAAAACTAAAAAAAAAAAACACAATTTAAATTAGCCTACTTTTTCATGTGCCTCTGCATATTCTTCGTTACAAGGTATCATTATATTCCCATTTGAACGTATCACTCAGCAAGCTTAGTAGACAATATTATTCGTTAAAAATCTTTTGGCCGATGATATATATCATACTTTATACCTTAACCAAACTTATGACTTCCAAAAACAGAAAATTATCCCGCTTCACTCTCGGCTTTCTATTCAATACTCATCTTTCTAATTTTGTTTTCCAAATTATCAACCAAACGACATTGATATCAATAATCACAAATTTATGGTTTTTAATAGAAAGACCAGAAATAAGCTTAAAAAATATTGTCATTTTGCCTCTCTGTGTGTGTACTTTTTTTTCTTCTTTTTTGCACTTTCTCTTGCTTGTGGTATCCAACTACTCCATTGCCTGCTTTCTCAAGTTTTCTTATATTCTTCCTCTCTTCTTTCCATCTCTTGGTGATCCAATAAAGCTTTGATTCTTAAGTTTTATGAATAAAATATTTACAGTGAAAAGAGAACTAACTCCTGTTCAGTGACAGTTATAGTCTGCTCTCTCATTTGCTCTATTTTATTAAATCTTGGCTTCTCTGTCATTATTATTACTATATCCAAGAAGAAGAAACCACAGACAAAGCAGAGCTCACCAGCAACTTGAAGGAATAATGGGTTCCAATATTCTGAGGCATTTGGCACTGTTCTCTCTCTCAACCTTCTTCTTCCTATGCTCAGGTAATGGTGATATATCAATGCCTGCAAGCAGAATGGCATATTTTGTTAATATGGAAATGATTCTAGTCCTTTCTTCATATTTTACACTTACAGTTTTAATTTGGAGTTGACAAAGATTGATCCCTGTTTGAAATGGTTTCTATCATAGATGTTATCAAATCCATTGCATGTAGGATTTTTCTTTTTATGCAATTCAAATGCATGGAAGGTGTTCTCTACTGTGATGGATGCATCTTTTTTTATTTTTTATTTTTTAGTTTAGACAATACTAACTTTGTCAACTTAATAACTTCTAAAAGAGAATCCAAAATAATAATGCTAAATTGATGCGACAAAATGAAAACCGATTGGAATGTGAAAAGGAATTCTATCCAAGAATGCAGCAAATTTGAATTACTCGTATTTCAGTAATTGCAGCAAATCTGACACATAAAAAGGTAAAAACTGATGCAGTTTAGATGTTTTCAGGTTCAAGTTTTGCAGAGAAACCACCCTTACAAGAAGCAAATAAAGAAGACATACCTCTGCAGAGTGAAGAAGATAGAGCACCCTTCTCTCCTTCTGTGCATTTCACTCAATTGGATAACATCCCTATTGTTAACCCAACAACAACAGGAACAACTCCAACTCCTGTAGTAAATCCAACTTCCACACCCGTTCCAAACTCAGTAGACCCCAATGCCAACCCCACCACAGGGCCTGGAAACTCAGGTGGAGGATCATGGTGTATTGCAAGCTCTACAGCTTCCCCAACTGCTCTGCAGGTGGCTCTTGACTATGCCTGTGGCTATGGCGGGGCAGATTGCTCGGCACTTCAGCCGGGTGGGAGCTGCTATCAACCAAACACTGTAAAGGACCATGCTTCTTATGCCTTCAATGACTATTACCAGAAGAATCCAGCGGCTACTAGCTGTGTTTTTGGAGGAACAGCTCAACTCATCAATACAGACCCAAGTATGGCATTTTCACCTTTCTGAATATAATCCCTCTGTTTTCAGTTGTAGCAGAAAATTTTCAAGAGAAATTTGAACCATGCCTGTCATAAACAACAAAACTTAGCTTAAGACGAGTAATATTTTTGATCCAATAGAAATTGACTATGTCACAAAGTAATAATAACTTTTCTTTAATCACAAATTGTACTTTCCTTTGTAGTTAATCCAATTGTGGTGTAATGCTGCTACTTTTCAGACAACCTGAACCTTTTATAAGGATCCTATTCTCTACTTTCTCTCTCATTTTCCTTTCCTAGTAAGAGATGGTATCATGCAAAAGTGAAAGAAACTTGCCGATAGTGGCACCGTTTCCCTAAAAAGGATCATATCCTATCATCTAGATTATAGAACAAAGTCAAGGCTCAAAGGTGAAATAAAATCTCCTAAATTAGTCTATCATAATTTTTGTTAACTGTCTTTTCTATATAATTGCAGGTAACGGTAACTGTCATTATGCAACACCCAGAGCCATACCAAGGTAATTCCTTAACATCTCCTTTATTCATTTTGCAACAGTAGGACTGTATATAATTCTCTCAAAAATATGAACGGTATTAGTTTACCAAGTTATATTTATTAATATTATTGAAAAGATAATCACTGAAGTAAGAAAAATCAAAGCTATTAAGAAAAAGGAACTAATTCCTCTATGTACTTTTTCACAGCCCCACTCCACCAGCCATCCCAACACCAACGCCGCCGGCGCCTGCAATCCCAACACCAACACCACCGGCCACCACAATCCCAACACCGACACCACCAACCATGACAAACCCGACTATGGACACGCCCACAGATTCGTCTATTTATGGTGCAGAACCATCAGGCATGCCCAGCTCAGCCACTTCAATAACAAACCGATCGCTGCTGCTCTTGGCCATGACTTGCCTTTTGGGTTTGCTTGTGGCAAATCGTCTGTAAGCAGAAGAAATCTCACTTCTTCTCTCCACAGTGAGATGGCAACCGCTTATTTGCTGCACATTTTTGCATTGTTAGACACCAATACGATAAAAAGAGATTATACAGCAAGCTATTGCTGTAATACATGAAATTATGCATTAGAAAACTAAGAAGTCCACAAGAACATACATCAGTAGATTAAAGAAACACATAGGTTATTTGCTAGCTATACAATATTTTACATTGTTAGAGAATAAAAGGATATAGTAGATAAGTCAATTCCATTTTGGAAGCTTTTTAGCCAATAAAAGGATATAGATAAGTCAATTCCATTTGGAAGCTTTTAGGTTGGTTTTCCAGGGAAGAGGCATTGTACTCGGGCTTCGGCATGCACATGAGTTGATTCAGTTTTATCTATGAAAGACAACTTTGTCGAATTTAAGATTGTTCGGTATGTAATCTACAAATTATACAACAAAAAGTTGATGATAGAAGGTACGTTTCACAAACTTGCATATAGACTAAAAACGATATTATTAAAGAAGGAAAAATAATAATAATTATCTAGATTCGATCCCATGTGATCACAAATATGAGGCGGATGATGATTGAGATCAAAATCTAAATATTTATCCAAACACCTAGACAACAAATGTGACAGTGACACACTCGTGATTGGAAGTTAGAAGTCAACCTTCAGATCATCCCCTCCCACATAACATTCCAGGGACAAAAAGAACAAAAAACAATAATAACTTCTGGATGATCTTTCTAAATTGAAAGATTGATATTTTACCAATTGGAGCTTGGGAGTAAAGTTATAAATAATTTTGATGATTGGTCCAAAAACGAAGAAAGGGGAAGCTTCTTTAAAGTCATTTATCAACATAAAAAGGAAAGGTTTGTACATTGTGACTGTTGTGTAACTATTACATGTACACCAATAGTATTTAATGAACACTTAACCACAAGGTTTACTTGAAAGTGACCAAGGAATTCAGATCACAAGGAGGAATGAGGCAGCAGTAACACAAACGACTGCTGCTGTTGCAACTATTGAATTCTGGTCAAATGCTCTCCGAAAGCTGCCAGCTCGAGAGAAATGCTGGAAAGCCAAAAATGCTGCAATCAGTAATGAGATAATGCTCCCTTCTTGAGTTCCCCTGCAAATGACAGATAATAATAAATGCTGAGATTGGAACAATTATGAAGCTCAATCTCATTAAGAGTTTAAGTATTTACCTTAAGTTCTGGACTTGATATGGGGCCACGATCACCAGAAGCAATGAGATGAATGGTATCTCCAGTTCACCTACAATCCAAAAGAATCCAGCATCGGACTTCCCATGAATTTTCTTTTCATTGTGAATTGTTCAAAGTGGAATGCTTACAGTTAATTGCATAAAATGAGGTTCAAACCAACAAGTTAAAGAGTTAAGCTATAAACTAAGTTCCTTTCAAAATGAAGTGAATCGTAAAAACCAGCAATGAAATTCACCAGATGATACTGAGAGGTAACTCGGGTGACAGAATATACCAGGTATGAAGAAGAACAGTCGAACAAGAAGTGCCAAAAATGCGGTCCAAATGCCGTATTCTCCTCTGAAATTGAAGCCAGAACCAAAAAATTAAGCCAGTTAGAACTAATAGCTCAGAAATCTTGATGTTAGATACTGATAGACAGCCTTAAGCATTCTACAGAGAAAATCTTAAACTAAACTTCTTGAAGATGATCAATGTATATGCGTGATCAGAAGGGAAAGGGGACAGTAACATATAGAGAGTTATCGAAAGTCTTACTTAATCCACGATATAACACTTGCAGGTGCCTGAAGGGCAAATAGCGGAACAATAAATGACTTCTGAATCCCCGTCCCCCTTGCGAGCATTAAAACCCTGTAGAAGAAATCTATGATGTTTGAATTATCTACTTTAACGCAATAAATTACCTTGCGAATGCAAATGAATCGGAACAAAACATTTAAAAACTCATCCGGGTGTTGGTTAAAATTGAGCATTCCGCGGTGATTCTATAGAATCATGCCTCGAAGATTGAAAGTCGCAAAATCCACAGTTTGAGGGAGCAAAACATCGATAATTTAAAAAGCACAATTTGAAAAACTTAATAAGATCATACATTAGACGCAATGATGTTTATCTCCCACATCTTCGCTTAAAGCACTTGTGTCCAACTACACACGATAGAGAGAGAGAGAGGAGAGAGAGAGGATAATTACACATAAGAAATAGTAGAGATCCACTGAATATTGCGAGCAGTAAGAGGCATAGCGTAACAAACAGTAGTTAAACCACGGCTCCTCCTCTTGTTAATCGCCGCCGTCGCAATCCCCTCGTTTCCGACGGCAAACCTGGTCAAACAATTATCCTTCGAACAATTACAATCATTTAAACCCGTAATCGCTACTCACTCGAACTGACATGATTCCGGAGCCAGAATGTACCTGAGCGGATTGTAACAGATAGAACTCCGTTTAACGGCGGGGTTGAGCGAGAGCTTTGCATGCAGAGGTGGGGATCTTAGAGAGAGAGGAGCGGAGAGCTTGGTTTTGTAGAGAGAGAGAGTGTGAAGTGAAGTAGCAGAAGAAAGAGATAAACAAACCATTTCCCACTTCTTCCGTTGGCTGGTTCAGCTTCTTCTACGTTCTCTCAGATTCGCACTCCGAATGAAGATCTCGATTCTTGATTCTGGATTCTCTGATTTTGTTTTGATTCAATTGGCGAAGCCTCGCCTAACCGAAGATCCAGAGGCAGCTGCCCGGAGTTGCGTGATTGAGGGGCCAGCTGTCATTCCATCACATTGGTTGACCTAGATTAGATTTTGCTAACGGATTTCAAATGGGTTTCATTTTTGTCAGAAAATAGTTGAATTTTAATATAAATAATTCAATTAAGGCTTCCTCAATAAAATAAAAAGAAAAACAAAAACAAAACAAAAAGCATATATTTCCTCCTAAATATGTAGTTGATTTAAATCTCCACTTTGATATGTCTCAAAAGAAAAAAAATTAAAAAAAATCCACCTAGGTTGATGTACTAAAGAAAATATAATTTAAAAACAACCTAATGATCGAATGTGGCAAAATTTCATAGAATCTCAATTTAAATTATTCATTAACTTTTTCGTGTTTTTTACCATTTATAGATAGTTCAAAGTTTGAACCTCTTCTCAAAACATGTTGTACTACACAAATTTTTTTATCGTATTTTTACCTAAAAAGTTGTCATACTTTAATTTTTTTAAGGTACACTTGCAAATAATATGGCAAAATAATTTAGTAAAATAAGCAAAATAGCAACTACATTTAATTTTTTCAAATATATTATTTTTTTCAGAAAAAACGAAGGTCTAATTATAAAATTACAAATTCACCTTTTAATATATCTGATATATATCTGACACTGATATATATCTTTGATATATCAGTGATATAATATTGATTTACTTCTAGAATAACCATGATATCTACTCAACTTCTAACATGTCTTACCACTGATATACGTATAATAACCATTGATTTACCACACTGATACAACACATATATATGTAATGTATCTAATTTACCATTGATATACCACTGATATAACTATGGTATCTCCTGATATAATTTCTTATATGATTTAACACTAATATGACACTAATATATATTTGATATATATACTTAATATGTTTCTAATTTACCACTTATATACCTCTGATATAACCATTGTATCTACTAATATAACTATAATACATGTGTGTTGATATAATACTATTATATCAAATATTTTTTTTAGATGAAAACAATGATGCAAAATTTTTTTATTTATTTTTGAAATATAAAAGGTTTACGTGGACCATGCACGTCCAAAAAGACAAGTTAAATTTTTGATATACTTTATAAATTTAAACCGTTGATATTCCTTATATTTAGTATCTAATGAATATTAATATTGAATAAATAGTAGTGATATAGTAATCAACATTATTGATAATATTAGTATATTAATCAACAAATTGAAATGGTAAACTATAATTTAAACAACTGATATACCACTAAAAATTAAACATTTGATATACCTTATATTTAGTATATCAGTTGCAAATGTACTTAGTATATCACTTGGAAATATATTTAGTATATCATACATTATAAATACATCAGATATATATATTATATGTATAACACGTACATTTTATGTATATCAGTGATATATCTGATAATGTATATCATTGGTACATCTGATATTGTATATTAGAGGTACATCAAATGTATATCAGAGTTACCTCGGATGTACGTTAGATATATATTTGATGTATATCATATACAAATTTACATTAGATGTATATCAGATATAGATTTGATATATGATATACATCATATGTATATCAGATATCGATATAGATCAGGCATATATCAGATATCATAAGGGTAAAATTGGAATAATAAAAATTTCGAAAAAAAAAATCAAATATTTTGCTATATTTGAAATTTTGAAAAACTATGACATTTTTTGAAATAGATCAAATATTTTTGCTACCCATTACAATTACCTTTTTTTAATTAATAAGTTAAGATTAAAAATCAATATTAATAAATTTTTTTTTTTTCACTCACCAATGGATTTCTTTTTCTTTCATTTTTTTTAATCCAAACAACAAATTTGATTACTTTCATTTAAAGTGTCTGAACAAGATAAATAACTTAAAATTATTTATCAAATTTCAAATTACACGATTTAAAATAAGTTATTATACTTTTAAATATTAATAAATACTTGTGAGACTTTATCAAGATAATAACAGCAATAATAAATACTTGTTATACTTAAGATTGAAAATTAAAATAGTTATTCAATACATTCTTCAAGTTAGGAGAAGTATCACACTCGAATTTTAAAGTTTATAGACTAAGGAGGTATTTGTGAGACTTTTGCCATTACGAAAATTATTTACCTTTTAATTGATATTGATTATGTTTGAAAATTTTGGTATCACTTGTACAGTCATTTGAAAAAATCAACTATACATAAATTTATTTTTTTAAAATAACTTGTTCCACCATCCATTAGAAGGGGTGATAAATCAAGTATTTTTGAAAAATAAGATTTAAGTATAATCGACTTGTTAAAAACGAAAATATATAAAATGAAGAATTTTCATATGAGAAAATACTTAAAACAGTAATTAAAGGAAAAAAAAAAATTCCAGAAATTTTCTGTTCAAGGGTATTGGGGTATTGAGGTCCTTTTCGTTACGTTTCGGTGATTCTGCTAGTCTCGTTCGTCTGATTGTTATGCCAAAGCAGAGTCATTGCCATGGCAAATGACATTCAACTTCTCGATAATTCCACCACAAAAGCTCAACCAATTGAATCCGAATCCGCAGGTGTGCGCTTTATGTACAAACAGTTACCTTTCTCTCCAAAATTCATCTTAAAAATTATCGTTTTCTTGAGCCCATGCCGTATTCTACTGCAGAAAGAGTTATTCTAAAGGTGTTCTCTCCTTAACTGAAAATAAGTGTATGCTCTAGCTTGAGATTGTAGCAGTCCGGAGTAAGCAATTTATTGTATACAAAGGGAATGGGGTTTTCTTGTATTTGTTTATATTACAGCTCTAAAAGGTCGATAGATTTCGTGCAGTGTGTATAAGAAGTTTTTCACATTTTCCTCTCCACTTTTAATTGGTGGTGGGGTGGAAAATGGGAGCCGCTAGTCATTGGACTTAATCTATTTCTGCTATAAGCTCGAAATATGGTTTCATATCTGAGATGTAAATAGCCCACAGCGTTGCGTGTTTCTCGCTTTATTTAAAGAAATTCGAAACTTTTGCTGAAGTTCGATTTCAACTCTTAGTTGTTTATTTTTCCAGAGAAACTTGAGGATTTTTAGTGTTATGGCTGCTAAATATTTGTTTCTTTATGCAGTTGGTTTAGATGAGTCCAAACTTCATGAAGGTGTTCCCAGACGAGGATTAGATTTTGATGATTGGACTTCGCTTATTTCGGAGACTGAGAAAAAGTATCCTGTAAGTTTTTCTCCAAAAGGGTTTCGTGGGCCGTTGAGCTGCATCTTATAAACCGAATCTTTCAGGGAGTTATAAACCTCAATTTTTTGTTCACTTGCTTGCACATAGCACTTTAATGGTGCGAACATCGCTTTTACGACCAAATTATCTTTTCTTCTGTCTGAATTATTCAAAGCATATTGATATCGGTTTTAAGCCGTTTAGTTATTTGTTTTCATGCTGAAGTTTGAACCACAGGTCCACATGATACCATTTCTTCTGGTAGAAGATATTTATTTCTTGATTGACTGTAATGAAATAAACTTGGGACTCATTTTCGGCTATCTTGTACAATTGACTTACTTTTTACAGTTACACACTATTATATGTTTATCTTCATAACTCCAGCCATTACTTGGAATTTTAGTCCATTTATTTCTGCGGTTTGTTGGATTTCTCAGCCCGATATGTTATTTACTATAAATGCAGGATGACATTGATAAAATATCTTTGGTATATGATTCCTTCTTGTCTGAGTTTCCTCTGTGCCATGGATACTGGAGAAAGTATGCAGCTCTTAAAACAAGATTGTGCTCTGTTGACAAGGCTGTTCAAGTCTTTGAACAAGCAGTTCAATCAGCAACTTACTCTGTCAGTATTTGGTTTGACTACTGTAGCTTCAGCATATCAGCTTTTGAAGATACATCTGACATTCGTAGGTAATTTCTGTGAGCTGTAGAAGCAACAAATAGCATGATCTAGAGATTTAGGGCGTGCATGGGTTGAAATGCCATTTTGTTTTCTAGGACTGATTATTTGATGTAAATGTAGAATTTAATTGATTATGTTTGTATCTTGGCCTTTGTTCTCATTTAGTTGATTTCCTCGTGCTAGGCAGTGGAGGAATAATATGTTCTTTTAACATTCATTTGTCCCTTGTACTGTGCTAGGAGTTTCCAAACTGTGAATCAAAAAGGTAACGCCCAATATAAATGCATGTGTTGGCGGGATTGAAATAAAAACCCTTTTGTCCTTTGATCGATAATTTTATTACTGCAAATGAAAACTGGGTGCCCACTGGACTGCATAGAATTTTATCTTGTTGGCATATTTTAACTTTTCAAGTATGCCTGTGGTGAAAAAAAAAAAAGCCTGTGGTGCTTTTCTTTTCTTCTGCCTCTACTTTGCATGTCCATTTCCTTTCCAAGTCTTCCTGTTTTTATTTTTTTCAGATTTAACAAATGGAGAAAACTAAACTTAGTAATGATATTACTCCAAAATTTATCAGATTGTTTAGGAGGGCAATATCCTTTGTTGGAAAGGACTACTTAAGCTATAGCTTGTGGGACAAGTACATCGCGTTTGAGCTATCTCAACAGCAGTGGGATTCTTTAGCTCTGATTTACATCCAAACTCTGAGATTTCCTACCAAGAAGTTGTCTTATTACCACAGCAGGTGTGTTGCTCTTTCTCTAATACTTCTTGGTTCCTTGACATGATTAAGTTGAAGATCATAGAACATTCTGGAAGCCATGAAAAAGAGTTACTTTTCTGCAAGCAAGTCTCCCTTCTATATTGTTGGCGTTATGCAATATCTTGCTTAGATGTACATTTACTTAGTAATAGAGTTAATGGACAGTATTGCATCTGTCAGTTTTAGAAAGTTGACTGCTTCTCTCAAAGAGAGTATCCAATCTGACACTGGGTGCAATCCTTCTATGCACACGGAATTAGAAGCTTCGCCTGATGGTGAAGTCCCCATCTATTGTACAGACTCTGAAGTAGCTTCAGTCATTAAAGACCTACTGGATACGTGTACTGATGCCACGACAAGGTATAGTGCACTAGAGAAGTATGTGCATGCTGGAGAGAAACTCTATGATGAAGCATGTCAACTGGAGGGAAAAGTTGTTCACTTTGAGCGTAAAATCAGGAGGACATATTTTCATGTAAAGAAACTTGATGCTGATCAACTGAAGAATTGGCATTCTTATCTGGACTTTGTTGAGATGTATGGAGATTTTGACTGGGTATGGTCTTGAATCATTCTGATGCTTAGACCATCATTTTCCTTGTGGTTATTTTTGTTTCATTTGAAGATCCCTTTTCTATCAGGCGGTTAAACTCTATGAGCGATGCTTAATTCCCTGTGCTAATTATCCTGAGTTTTGGATGCGCTATGCGGAGTTTATGGATTCTAAGGGTGGGAGAGAGATAGCAATGCTTGCTCTAGAGCGTGCAACAGAAACTTTCCTTAAGGTATACCTTTTTATGATGGGGAATTGTATTCTATGTTCTATATTTATGATCGTAATTTATTATTGCAATGAATCTTGTGTTTGCTTGTATGAGTAAAGTCTCTTGTCTTGTTTACCTTTTTATTGCCTGTTCTTTGATTGTTCCTTTGTAAGCATGAGAAACCTTGGAAGATTGTTAATGAGCGATGCTCCTTTTGTTGAAGGGTTTCTCTTTGAACTTATCTATGTGCCTATCCACTAAATAAAGGGCTGTTATATTTTGGGTGGAATGGTGTTTACATGGTTTTTTGGGAGTTTTGGAAGGCTAAGAATAGAATTATTATTATTTTTTGACATGGGTAGGACAAGGATCGTTACTTGATGACCTCCCTCTAAAAATTTAGAAAAAGCTTTTGTAACTCTTTGATCAAAATGTGATTCTCTCCAGCTTCTTATAAAGTTTTAATGTCTAGCTATATTGGATATTAGAAGCTTTTGCTTCCTCGCTTTATAGGAATCTTTGACTCAATTGCTTTATACATGACTGGTGATGCTTATGGCCATCCTTATGTGTTTGTTGCAGAAAGTTCCTGATATCCATCTCTTCAATTCAAGGTTTAAGGAACAAATAGGAGATTTATCTGGTGCACGTTCTGCTTTTCTTCAGCTTGATGCAGATTCAGATTTAGATTCTAACTTTGTGGAAAATATTATATTGAAGGCTAATATGGAGAAACGAATGGTATGAGAAACAGATTGGTTGTTGAATATAATTAACTCCATGCACTCACTTGGTTTGATTAAATATTGACTTAGGGATCTACTATTGCTTCTCAATGATGCAGGGAAAATCTACAGCAGCTTTTAATGTTTACAGAGAAGCACTGGAAATGGCTTTGATGAAGAAGAAATTGGATGTTCTGCCATCTCTGTATATTCATTTTTCTCGACTTAAATACACGGTATGAAATTTATGAAATCAACAAAAGTTGATTATTTGGGGAGATTTGAAAATTTTCTGGGAGATATTTAAATGATTCCTGCTGGTAATGTATGGTTTAACTGACTTTAAGTTTGGTATTATATGTCTTTGATCCTCTGTATTGTCTGCTGTTCTTCATCTGTAAACACTTTTCTTCTTTATATTTGTTCTATTGTGGTCAAGAATTCTCTTGTTATGCTTGTTAGATTTGCAGTTACCAACTTTGATTTACAGATTACAGGAAGTGCAGATGCTGCTATGGAAGTCTTAATAGATGGGATCAGAAATGTACCTCTCTGCAAATTACTGCTCGAGGTATTTATATTTCTTATGGAGCTAGTTTTACTGGTTAATATAAGGGATTGAATTCAGTTTCTGCTTCATAGTTCTATTCAGCTTCATGTTTGGCTTCTGTCCCTTCTACAGGAACTTATAAAATTTGTAATGATGCACAGAGCACCAAAGCTTATAAATTTAGTTGATCCCATTGTAGCTAATGCAATATCTCTCATTCAAGATGAATCTCAAGGCTGGAGCGAGCAAGACAGAGAGGATATTTCAGCTCTGTATTTAAAGGTCAAATTTCCTTTGATCTTTTAATGAGAAACAAATGTTTCTACGCGGTTTGATAATCACTTTGTTTTTAGTTTTCTGTTTTTAAAAATTATGCTTGTTTTTGTATTCTTTTATTAGGAAGGGTTTCACCACCCCTGAAAACATATTTGAATCCTAAGTCAAATTTCAAAAGCAAAAACAAGTTTGAAAACTACTTGTTTTAGTTTTAAAAAATTGGACTAGATTTTGGAAACGTTTATAAAAACCATATACAAAATAAAGGAACAGATAAGTGAAAGTAATGCTTCTAAGCTTAATTTTTAAAATCAGAAAACAAAGAACGGAATAGCTATCACATGAGGGCTTAATTATCAGTTTGTTTTTAATGTGATTCACAATGCAGTACTTATCTATCATTTAACTTGTGACCTAG
>NW_019104502.1:1644950-1658878 GCF_001995035.1 Momordica charantia | reverse complement strand
GGTGGTGATATTGGTGTGCTATGTGACACGGTTGTGGAAGATGTCCAGAAGCTTACAGGGTATGATAGAGTGATGGTGTATAAGTTCCATGATGATGAACATGGTGAAGTAGTGTCAGAACTCAGAAGGTCCGACTTAGAGCCATATCTTGGTCTGCATTATCCTGCCATAGACATCCCTCAAGCTGCTCGTTTTCTGTTCAAGCAGAATCGAGTGAGGATGATTTGCAATTGCCGCGCAAAGCCTGTGCAGGTCATTCAAAGCGAGGAGCTCAAGCAGCCTCTGTGTCTGGTGAATTCAACTCTTCGAGCACCACATAATTGTCATTTGCAGTACATGTCAAATATGGGCTCCATAGCCTCATTAGCCATGGCAGTAGTCATTAACAGTGATAACTCGCCAACAAGGTTATGGGGCTTGGTCGTGTGCCATCATACTTCTCCACGATATGTCCCTTTCCCACTTCGTTATGCTTGCGAGTTTCTCATGCAGGCATTTGGGCTGCAGCTCCACATGGAGCTTCAATTGGCAGTACAATTAACAGAGAAAAAGGTTCTCAAGACACAAACTTTACTCTGTGACATGCTCCTCCGAGGCTCCCCACATGCATTGCTGACTAAATCTCCAAGTATAAAGGATCTCGTGAAGTGTGATGGTGCCGCATTGCTCTATAACGGGGCATGTTGTTTAGTAGGTGTAACTCCAACCGAAGCACAAGTCAAAGATATTGCAGAGTGGATACACAAGAACTATGAGGATTCCACGGGGCTGAGCACGGATAGTTTGGCTGATGCTGGGTACCCTGAAGCTGCTTTATTAGGCGATGCAGTGTGTGGCATGGCAGCTGCAAAAATCAGTTCAAAGGATTTTTTATTCTGGTTCAGGTCCCATGCTGCAAAGGAAGTCCAATGGGGAGGAGCCAAACATCACCCAGATGATAAGGATGATGGAGGAAGAATGCACCCAAGATCATCATTTAAAGCGTTTCTTGAGGTTGTAAAGAGTAAAAGTATGTCTTGGGAAGTTCAAGAAATCAATGCCATTCACTCATTGCAGATTATTATGAGGGAATCTTTTTTGAGTACTAGGGACAGTGATTCAAAGGCAGAACGTTCTGTCCAGCACCATGATACTGAGATTTCTGAACTCAGTTCAGTAGCTTGCGAAATGGTTAGGTTGATCGAAACAGCAACTGTTCCAATTTTTGGGGTTGATTCAACTGGTGTGATCAATGGATGGAATGATAAAATTTCTGAACTTTTGGGATTACAACCTAGTGAAGCTTTGGGGAAACTTCTGGTTAATGAAATTGTTCACGAAGATTCCCGTGGAACTGTTCAAGATTTACTTTCCCATGCTCTGGAAGGTAATGTAGATATTGCGGGCTTTTATTATTAGTTGCTAAAAAGTAAAATCAAGAGGCATGGCAATAGAAAATTGAATATATAAGACTTTTAGTGTGATAGAAAAAGTTATAAATCACGAGTTCTACCAATTTTCTTCCAAGGGGATAGTTGGGCCTTATAAACTATAATTCCGATTGCCAAGTTTTATAGGAATATCCCCTCTTCTTTTTCTTTCTCCCCCCTCCATTGTTATCTGATCGTCTTTGTGTGTTTTCAGGTAAGGAAGACAAAAATGTGGAGATAAAATTGAGAAGTTTCAGAACTGACAAAGAAAACACTACTGTGTATATTGTGGTTAATGCTTGCACAAGTAGGGATTACACAAACAAAATTGTTGGGGTTTGCTTTGTTGGGCAAGATGTTACATCCGAGAAATCCATGCTGGATAAATTTCTTCGTCTGCGGGGAGACTATGAGACTATTATTCAAAGTCTGAATCCATTGATTCCACCAATATTTGTTTCAGACAAGGATGGCTACTGCTGTGAATGGACTGCAGCCATGGAAAAACTTACTGGTTTGAGGAGAGAAGAAGTTGTAGGAAAAATGTTAGCTGGGGAGATCTTTGGGAATTTCTGCAGGTTGAAAGGTTTAGATACCCTCACTAGGTTTATGATCCTATTATATAAAGGTATTGGTGGTGAAGAAACCGAGAAGTGTCCATTAGGGTTTTTCAATAAGAATGGTAAGTTTTCAGAGGTGCTTGTAACCTCAAACAAGAGAACTGATGCAGAAGGAAATATCATTGGTTGTATCTGCTTCCTGCAAATTGCTGGGCCCAACTTGGAACAGGACTCTAAAGGAATTTGGGCGAGGGACAAGGAAGGCGTTTTGCAGCTCAAGGAGTTGACCTACATAAAGCAGGAGATGAAGAATCCTTTAAATGGCCTTAGATTTACTCATGAACTCCTTGTAAAATCTGGGGTTACTGAAAACCAGAAACTCTTCCTTGAAACTAGTGATGCATGCGAGAGACAAATCATGACAATCATAGAGGATATGGATTTCAGAAGTTTGGAAGGAGGGTAAGTACACACAAATTCCTTTTTCTCTACTGCTGGTGATTTTTTGATGTTTCTTTTTAGTTCATCAACCATGCCATGAACTTTTGAAGCTCTTCTTTTTTTTTTTTCAAAATTTAAGGAAAATTTCCATTTCTGTTTGTAACAGCCATGTAGAGATAAGCAGAGAAGAATTTCTCCTCGGGAGTGTTTTGGATGCGATTATCTGTCAAATAATGATGGTTGTCCGAGAGAAGAACATACAACTTTTTCATGAAATTCCACAAGAAATCAAAATGTTATCTCTTTGTGGCGATCAAATTAAGCTTCAGCTGGTTTTGTCAGATTTCTTACTTAACATAGTACGCCACACGCCTGTTCCGGACGGTTGGGTTGAAATCCACATTTCGTCTGGCTTGAAGCTTATCCAAGATGGAAATGAACATATTCACTTGCAGATCAGGTACTCTAATAACTCGTCCCTTTTTTTCAGATTTTATATCATATTCTCTTTGTATAGCTTTGTCTTTACTCTTGTGTTTATATGTTTGGAACTTGGCAGACATTTTTAGCATATTAACTTCTATATTGGGGTTTGATTCAGCATGTGTGTGAAGGTTGCTTGATGAACCAAAATTCTTCTTTGGCTTCTGTCTTAACTGAAAATAAAAACACGACATCTAATTTAGGCAAGGGGTCCTTAGTACTATAATCATGGAAATTGTTGTTGTCTTTGGACAAACAGTTGTCCAAATAGCAATGTTAGGTCATCCAAAGCAACATTATTCCTAAGCCATACTAGCATACACCCTTTTTTGTTCATCATCTTCATCATCTTTATTTGCTTAGAAAAAGAAAATCTAAGATAAAAAATCGAGAAGTGGTTAGGTTTGGGGTCTCTTGATCATATTGGTTATAGTTCTCAAGTTTGAACTTTCCGGTGAACTTAATACCAAAAACCCTTGATATCTCCTGGGCCTTGGTGCGGGCACAAGTTGCTCTTGGATATAGGGGAGTAAAACTTCGACTCCCCGTTATAAAAAAAATATCCAAGATAAAAGAGGGTACGAATCTTTTAATCCAGGACAATACTCTCTATTGGGCCATTGGTCTACCATAAAATTTTTGACGGATAGGAAAGAGAAACATGCATAGACGGAGAGAGGAGATTTGTTTTTTCTAAAAGGATATTTGTAAAAAATTTTAATAGTGAGCAATAGTGAAAGAATTGTTCTTTGATTTATGGCATGATTTTTTTCATGTATGCTACCTATTCGATCGCGATCGAATAATGTGTAGCAATAGTGGTCACTTGTTTAATCTGTATTCCTTCATAATCTTGCGACGACTTGTGAAAGGCATAAGAACTATTGGGAGAATGATGTGTTTTGGTTTGTTTGTATTTAGAATGTCACATCCAGGTCAAGGTCTGCCTCCTGATTTAATCCAAGATATGGTTGGAGGAGGACAGCAGTGGACCTCGCAGGAAGGCCTTGCGTTAAACCTGTCACGTAGACTTCTCAATAAATTGAACGGTAGCGTTCTGTATGTTAGAGAGCAAACTAAATGCTACTTCCTCATTGATATCGAACTCAAGTTAAGGCGCCCGAGGGGGTCGATGGAAGCTACTACAAGCCAAAGGACTTGAATTTATCCGCTTGAGCTAATCCATACTTGTACAAATCATCTCGAGAACAGCACCAAGACCGATCATTCGTGTGACCTGATGCTTGAAATCATACAACGAGGCCATTGTTCTTTGGTTGCTCGCTCGTTGCCATGCTAAAGGTCTTTTTGACGATGTTCGGTAGCTGGGTTTGATGTGAAAATTGTATGCTATGTTTATAAATAACGTTTATCTTAAACTTAGCCAAAGAGATGGGTCGGATTTACAGCTTTGTCTTTGTGGTTTGCCGCTGCTGGTGCATGTTTCAGCAGTGTGGCAATGTAAGATGAAACATGCGGTTTTGTTTTGTTTTTTGTTTGGTTCTGGACATTGTAAAAAGTTTTAGGTTTAAATGTGTTTTTGTTTTTCCTGTAATTTCTAATTTCTAATTTCACAACATCGTACGGTGGTCCTTCTACTTTCAACTTTAATTTCTCTATTTTATATATTTTTAGGACTAATATATGATTTTAGTTTGTGAATCTTTTACTCAATCCCTATTTAAATTCTGGATTTTTAGACCTTCAAATCCTAGAAACCCTATATTTAGTTCTTTATGTTAGAATATTTGTCTTTTTGAATTGGAAGAAGTAAGATCCAGGTTGTTCGAAACCTGTTTCCAATAAGATTCTTTATTTCTTTCTTTGAACAAAAATTGAATTACTTTTTCTAAGGTTTATTTATTTATTTTTTTAGCATATATGATTACATTTTAAAGTAATTGGAGTTGTTCTTGTTAATATTTCAAGACATGGGAGAAAACTAATCCATTTGAGAGGGTACAAGATACACTTTTTCAGGGTAAGGTCATAATATAATAACACTACCAATAATTTCAAAAAGAGAGTTTTTTATTTTTTTTTTCACCTTTTCAAATATCAAAGGAAAGCTATCTTGAGACAAGTTTTTGGGTGATTTTTTTCATCCAATAGTAACATTTTAAAACTTTTCGTTTCATCGTTGGAATTTTTATTTTAAATAGCGTAGTTTTTTTAAATAGTGTAGTTTTTAGAGGAATGAAACAAAACTGGCTTAATTTTAAAAGACAAAAATAAGTTGACAATTGGTATTATATCACACGGTATGATGTGATAAATAACCTTCTTTAAAATTGATCGTCGTGTATCCAATAGAGATTTTTCCAACCTCCAATTGTTTGCACCATATTCCCAAATTCACCCACTTGTTAATTGATAAAATTATAACACAAATAATTGATACAATTTTAGTATGATAATTGAATATCATGAACTATAAGAACCAAAAGAGTATTTAAACATTAAAAAAACGATGCTTATTCTATTTCTAGACTACCACTTGGAAATAAATTGTTTCTAAAGGATTAAGACCATTATTCTTTCTCACTCTGACGTGGCTCCATAATATGGAAATAAATGTTCGAAAGAAGGCAGAGTGAAAGATTCGCCACGCGGGAAATCATTGTAACTTTTTTTCTTATTTTTATTATTTTATTAAGACTCATAGATCTAACCAAATATCTTTTTAGTTTTTTTTACAAACCATTTTGAAGTTTCTCCTCTCCTTTTTGTCTCTCCCTCTTCCCTTTTTTTTTTCTCTCTTTTTAGAACGGATATTCCATTTTTAAGTATACAATATTGGAGAGTCGCAAATTATAAGGTACACAATTCTTTTTGCTTTTTTAYGTTGGCATTGAATTACGCTTAAAAGACTTTTTCAAGTGTCTTGGATTGGTAGTTAGGCTCCAATATATTATTGCTACTATGGGCAGATGAGTAATCTACTTCCTCTATTTATTTATTTTTAACAAAGAAATATGGTTTTAATTTATACATCATTTTTACTCGCACTCTATTTAAATTTTAAATTTTTAATACAAACTCTATATTTAATTCTTATTGTTAGAATATTTTTCTTTTTCAATTGAAAGAAGGTAAGATCTAGGTTTGTTCGAAACCTGTTTTCAATGATATTTTTTTTAATTACCTTTTCTAGCATGTTATGATACATGACAAGGGGTTTTTTTTTATTTTATATTTTATTATATAAGGTAATGCATCACACTTCAAAGTAATTGAAGTTGTTTTTGTTAGAAGATACTTTTATAGGAAAGTTCGAAATAACGCTAACATCTAACCTCTACCAATAATTCCAAAACGATATATATATATATATATATATATATATATATATAGTTTCTTGGATGATTGTTTTTTTTTCCTTTCAATTTACGAGAATAAAAAAAATACTTAATTTTAAAAGAGAAAAATAGGTTTACAAGTAAAAACTGTTATGATTATGATGAGATAAATAACCACCTGACAGCAATGTTAACAGGTGGAAGCCATGCATACTTCTTTTACTTTTTTTTTCCTTGAAAACTGATTCTGCTATTGTATATAGATTTTTTTTTCTCCTCTGTCTCTTTTCTATTAGATAATTCTCTCTATTCTCTCCCTGAAAGATAATTGATACCATTTTAGTGTACTCTATTATTGTGGTGATAAATAGCTACCTGACAAAATAACTGCTACGTGTAGATCATACATATTTTCTTTATTTTTTCCTTAAAAAATGACCATGCATAATAAAGTAATTGAAGTTGTTTTTGTTACAAAATACTCTCTTTTATGGGTAAGTTCTTAATAGTACTAACCTCTACCAATAATTTTAAGAATATATATATATATATATATATATTCCTTTTTTTATATCAAAAGAAATCTATCTTGAGAGAAGTTTTTTGGGTGATTGTTTTTTCCTCTTTCAATTTAGGAAACCAAAACAAAATTGACTTCATTTTGAAGGACAAATATAGGTTGACAAATCACATTATATGATAGGATAAATAACCACTGGATAGCAAAGTTGCCAGGTGGAAGCCATGCAATTTTCGTTTTTATTTTTCTTCGAAAACTGATGCTGTCAGTTCCCTGATATTTTTTATTTTTCTTGTTTCTTTCTCTCCCTCTCTCCAATGAGATAATTGATACTATTTTAATATCTGGCGCACCTGAAAATGTAGTTGCTACGTGGAGATCATGCATATACTTTATTTTTTTTCTTTTAAAAATGATCATGCACAATTGAGTAATTGAAATAGTTTTTATTAGATTCCAAAGGAAATATATCTTGAGGTATAAGTTTTTGAGTGATTTTTTTCTTTCAATTTAGGAAAATAAAACAAAATTGACTTCATTTTAAAAGACAAAAATAGGTTAAGAAATCACATTATATCAGACGATTATGATGAGATAAATAATCACTCGCAGCAAAACTGCAGTTGTACCCTGTAATTTTTTAAAACTGAAGCTCCTTCTATACTCGAAGACTTTTTTACCGTTTTTCTTGTTTCATTCTCTCACTTCTCTTTTCCCTAGAAGATAACTGATACTATTTTAGCATATGCACACCAAGTTTTTGGATGATTGTTTTTCTTTCAATTTAGGGAAATAAAACAAAATTGACTAAGTTTGAAACACAAAAGTAGGTTGCTAAAATCACGTTATATCAAGCGGTTATGATGAGATAAATAACCACTTGACAACAAAGTTGCCAGATGGAAGCCATGCAGTTTTGTTTTTTTTCTTGAAAACTGATGCTACTACTGCACATCAAGATTTTATATTTTTCTTGTTTCTTGATTTTAGTATATACACACCTAACAACCTATTTGCTACGTGGAGATCATGCATATTCTTACTTTTTAACTTAAAAAAAAATGATCAAACACAAATTTCTTTTCTTCCCACTCTTCTTCTTTCTTCCTTCCTCTTTCTTTTTCTTTTCCTCTCCGTTCCCTTCTCCTTCCCACATTCTTCTTCTCTTCCACAAATTTTAATCAATCACAAATAAGTGATAAAATTTCAGTAAATCCAAATAATTCATATGGCTTTAGTAAATCGTAGCTAATAATTTATATGGTTTTAGTAAATTTAGTAAATCCAAATTTGCCACACGAAGGACATGCATATATATATATATATATATTTTTATCGTGCAGCTTCTATAGTGCACATCGAAATTTTCGTTCTGTTTTCCTTTTCTCTTCTCTCTTTCCATAATTGCAAATAGTATTTAAACCTATTTTTTAAAATAGTATTTATTATATTTCTAGAGCTACCATTTGGCTTTTGGCTCTTTTTTATTATTGATTCCATCAAAATATCTTTTAGTTTAATTTCTTTCACAAACCATTTGCAATTTCCTCTCCCTATAATCTCTCGCCTATTTTTTTTCTCTCCCTAAAATGGATCGTCCCTATTTTTATGTATCCAACTTACAAATCACAAATATATATCTATCCATAACTTAAAATGTACACAATTTTTGTTTGGTTTTTATTTTTCCTTATCATTTAAAGGTGATGGCGATGAGTGTTTTGGATTCATAATTAGGCTGGGAAATATTATTGCTACTATGGGCAGAGGACTAATCTAGTTCCTAAATATGGTTTTAATTTATAGATTTTTACTCCCGCTCTATTTAAATTTTGTCATAAGATAATATCTTTTATGGATAAGTTCAAAATAATACTAACCTAGCTCTACCAATGATTCCAAAAAGATATTTATATTTTTTCTTTTTTAGATACCAAAAGGAGATCTATCTTGAGAGACAAGTTTTTGGTGATAGTTTTTTTCTTTTAATTTAGGAAAATAAAACAAAATTTATTTAATTTCGAAAAATAAAAATAGGTTGACAGATCACATTATATCAGGGGTTATGATGAGATAAATAACCACTTGGCAGCAAAGTTGCATAGAGATTTTTTATTTTTATTTTATTTCTTTCTCTCTCTCTTCCCCTAGAAGACAATTGATACGATTCTAATATATTCATCTGATAATGTAGTTGCTACATTGGAGATCATGTATATTCTTTATATTTTTCTTAAAAAATGATTGTACACAATAAAATAATTGAAGTTGTTTTTGTGATAAGATACTATCTTTTATAAGTAAGTTCATAATAGTACTAACTTCTACCAATAATTCCAAAAATATACACAATTTTTTCGGTTTTTATTTTTCCTTATCATTTAAAGGTGTCGCCATGAGTGTTTTGGATTCATAGTTAGGCTCGCTACTATGGGCAAGGACTAATCTAGTTCCTCTATTTATTTATTTCTAGGAATGAAATATGGTTTTAGTTCATAAATTTTTAATCAATCTCTATTTAAATTCTGAATCTTTAAAACTTCAAATCCTAGAAACTCTATATTTAATTCTTTTATGTTAATATTTGTCTTTTTAAATTGAAAGAATTTGAGATCTAGGTGGTTTCAAACCTGTTTCGAATAAGATTCTTTAATTCTTTCTTTGAACAGTAATTACTTTTTTTTTAAGGTTTATTTATTTATTTATATTTTTTTAGCATATTTGGTTACATTATATGATTGTAAGTTAAATTAATTGGAGTTGTTTTTGTTAATATTTCAAGATATGGGAGAACATGGGAGAAAACTCATCCATTTGAGAGGGTATAAGATACTATTTTATGGGTAAGGTCAAAATATAATAACACTACCAATAATTCCAAAAATAGATTTTTATCTTTAAGTACCAAACGGAAGCTATCTTGACTTGAGACAAGTTTTTGTGTATTTTTTTTTTGTTTCAATTTTATTAGTAATATTCTCAAACTTTTCGTTTCACCGTTGGATTTTTCTTTTTATTTATAAAAAAAATGTAGTTTTTTAAAAATGAAACGAAACTGACTCAATTTTGAAAGACAAGAATAGGTTGGGCAAATGGTATTATATCACCGTTATGATGTGATAAATAATCTTTTTGAAAACTTATAATAATGTGTGCAATAGAGATTATTCCAACCAACAATTGTTTGCACCATATTCCCTCTTTCACCCACTCGTTAATTGATAAAAATACATCACAAATAACTCATACAATTTTAGTAGGATAATTGAATATCATTGAATATAGGAATTAAAAGAGTATTTAGACCCTTTTTTTTTTTATAATAATATTCTATTTTTAGCACTACCACCAAGAAAAAAAATAATTTGTCTCTGACGGATCAAGATCATTATGCTCCTCACTCTCACGTGATCCAATAATAAATGTTGCTTTTGGTTTTTTTTTTGTTATTATTTTATTAAGACCCATACATCTAACAAAATATCTTTTAGAAGTTTCTCCTGTCCTTTTTGTCTCTCCCTACGACCTTTCACCTTCCCTTTTTCTCTCTTTTGGAATGG
This sequence comes from Momordica charantia, assembly GCF_001995035.1. The sequence goes on along the minus strand of NW_019104502.1, from coordinate 1,648,606 downwards.
ATATTCCATTTTTAAGTATACAATCTTGGAGAGTCACAAATATAAGGTACACAATTCTTTTTGCTTTTTCTGTTGGAAATGAGTTTTGTTTTCCATAAGATTTTTTTTCCCATATTTTGATACATTACAAGTTTTATTTTATTTTATTATATAGGATAATACATTACATTTTGAAGTAATTGAAGTAATTGTTTTGTGATAAGATACTCTCTTAACTGGCAAAGTTGTAATAACACTAACATCTACCTATGATTCCAAAAATATATATTTTTTTTTTTACCTTTTTCAAATACCAAAGGAAGTCTATTGATAGACAAGTTTTTGGGTAATTATTTTTTTTTCTTTCAATTTAGAAGAATAAAAAAATACTTAATTTTAAAAGACAAAAATAGGTTTACAAATCTAGTGGCTATAATGGAATAAATAACCCTCGGCAGCAAGGTTGACAGGTAGAGGCCATACATATTTCTTTTACTTATTTTTCTTCGAAAATTGATGTTGTCACTGCACATAGAGATTTTTTAGTTTTCCTTATTTCTTCTCTCTAATTCTCTTTTGCCATAATTATACGATTTTAGTATATGCTATTATTGTGGTGATAAACAACTAGTAAACAACATAGTTACTACCAGTAGCTCATGCATATTCTTTATTTTTTTTCTTTAAAAAATGATTGTGCACAATAAAATTGAAGTTGTTTATGTTATAAAATACTCTATTTTATGAATAAGTTGATAATAGTACTAACTTCTACCGATAATTCCAAAAATATATGTATATATATGTCTTTTAGATACCAAAAGGAGATGTATCCTGAGAGACAAGCTTTTGGTGATAGTTTTTTAATTTTTTTTTTCAATTTAGGAAAATAAAACAAAATTGACTTAATTTTGAAAGACAAAAATAGGTTGACAGATTAAGATCAGGTTGTTATAATGAGATAAATAACTACTTGGTAGTAAAGCTTCCCGATGGAAGCCATGCCATTTTTATTTTTTATTTTTCATTTTTTCCTTGAAAACTGATGCTGCTACTATACATAGAAGATTTTTTATTTTTCTTGTTTCTTTCTCTCTCTCTTCCTCCTCCGTAGAAGATAATTGATACTATTTTAATATATTCATGTGACAATGTAGTTGCTACATGGAGATCATGCATATTCTTTATTTTTTCTTTAAAAAGTGACCCTACACAATAAAATAATTGAAGTTGTTTTTGTGATAAGATACTATCTTTTATGGGTAGGTTGATAATAGTACTATATACATGTATGTGTGTGTGTGTGTGTATATATATATATATATATATATATATTCTTTTTTTAGATACCAAAAGAAAATCTATCCGAGAGACAAGCTTTTGGTGGTTGTTTTTCCTTTCCGTTTAAGAAAATAAAATAAAACTGACTTAATTTTGAAAGACAAAAATAGGTTGACAGATCACGGTATATCAGACGTTAAGATAAATAACCACTTGGCAGCAAAGTTGTAAGGTGGAAGCCATGCAGTTTATTTTTATTTTTTATTGTTTTTTTTCCTCGAAAACTGTTGCTACTACTGCACATAGAGATTTTTTGTTTTTCTAGTTTCTTTCTCTCTCTCTCCCCTATGAGATAATTGATACGATTTTAATATATTCATCTACATGCTAAGGTAGTTACTACGTGAAAATCATGCATATTCTTTTATCTTTTTTCTTTAAAAAATGATGGTGCACAATAAAATAATTAAAGTTGCTTCTTATAAGATGCTCTCTTTTACGTGAAATTTCACAAATAGTACTAACCTCTACCAATAATTCCATATATATATATATATATATATATATATATTTTTTTTTTTGACGGATTGTTTTTCTTTCAATTTAGGAAAATAAAACAAAAATGACTTAATAGACAAAAATAGGTTGACAAATGACGTTGTTATATGAGGGGGTTATGATGAGATAAATAACCATTTGGTAGCAAGTTAGTTGCCAGGTGGAAGCCATGCAATTTCTTTTTTCATTTAAAACTGATGTTACTATTGCGCATAGAGATTTTTTTATTTTTTGTTTTTTGTTTCTCTCTCTCATTTTTGTGGAGGATAATTGATACTCATTTTAATATATTTATATGAGAATGTGATTGTTACGTGGAGATCATACATAGTCTTTATTTTTTTCTTTTAAAAATGATCGTGCACAATAAAATGATCGAAGTTGTTTTTGTTACAAGATATCTTCTTTTACGGATAAGTTCGTAATAGTACTAACCTCTACCAATAATTCCAAATATATATATTTTCCTTTTTTGAGATACCAAAAAAATATATCTTGAGAGTAACTTTTTGAATGATTGTTTTTTTCTTTTAATTTAGGAAAATAAAACAAAATTGACTTAATGTTGAAAGATAAAAATCCCACCGCGGCAAAGTTTCCAGGTGGGAGCAATGAATTTTTTTTTCATTGAAAACAGATGCTGCTACCCATCAAGAGACTTTTTACTTTTCTTGTTTCTTTCTCTCTCTCCCTAGAAGATAATTTATACGTATATATGCACCAAGTTTTTTTTATGATTGTTTATCTCTTTTCAATTTAGGAAAATAAAACAAAATTGACCTAATTTTAAAAGACAAAAATAGGTTGATAGATCACGTTATATCAAACGGTTATRATGAGATAAATAACCACTTGACAGCAAAATTATAGGGTGGAACGCATGCAGTATTTCATTTCATTTTTTTTCTTGAAAACTGATGATGCTGCTGTAGCTTGTTTGTTTCTCTCTCTCTTCTCTCCTCAATTTTAGTATATGATCTGCGAACATAGTCGCTACGCTACGTGGAGATTATGCCTATTTTTTTTATGTTTTTTTCTTAAAAAAATAACTGTGCACATGTACATTGCACGTTGGGTATCCAGAATTTATTTTCTTTATTTTCTTTTCTTTTCTTCCCTCTCTTCTTCTTTATTCCTTGATTTTAATTTTATTTTTCTTCTCTGTTCCCTTCTCCGTTCTCACATTCTTCTTCTTTTCCACTTTGCCACGCCAACTACCATTGTCGATCAAATGTGGTCACCATATTCCCTTCTTCCTCCACCTAATACAAATTTTCAATAAATCACAATAAGTGATACAATTTTAGTAAATGACATGATTTCAATAAATCCCAGATAATTTATACGATTTTAGTAAATAGTAGATAATTACGGAAGATAATTGATACGATTTTAGTATATGCTATTATTGCAGTGATAAATAACCATTTGATAACACAATCATACATATTATTTATTTATTTTTCTTCGCACAAGTAGGTTGGACGTGGAGATCTGTTCTGCTACTATTCAAATACATTTTAACTTACCACCTTTAAAAATATTACTCATACCTTGGACCAAATTAAAGAAAAAACACTTTATCACCAGCTATTTTAACATGAATTTAATAGGTTAATAATTTTTTTGAGTTTAGATAAGTAATTAAATTAAATTAATATATCAAACCAATGTTTTATCAGGTGCCCTGGTATAATGTACTTAGTAATCTAATCCACTTTCGCTGCCTTCCGCCGTAGAGTTTGATTGTTGATTCAATTTGTTTTTTTTTTCTTTCTTCTTTTTCAAGTTTTCATTTGATTGTTGGATTTTTCTTTTAAATAACGTAGTTTAAAAAA
>NW_019104502.1:1596675-1630742 GCF_001995035.1 Momordica charantia | reverse complement strand
ATGAGTTGCTAAAAAAAGAAAAAATAAATTAATGAGTAAGGTTATTTTGTTTTTTCTTTTTTCTTTGCAAAAAATGAGTAAGGTATTTCATACCCTTCTAATTTGATACATTACAAGTTTGTTTTTTTTTTTTTAAGAACATACATCACAAGTTAAAGTAATCAAAGTTATTTTTTATAAGATACTCTATTTTATGGTTGAGGTCATAGTAACATTATCTTCTACCAATAAGGTATTAAAAAAAAAACTTCAACCAATAATTCCAAAAAGATATATATTTTTTACTTAATTTTGAAAGATAAAAATAGGTTGACAAACCACTCTATATTAGATGGTTATCATCGATAAATAACCGTCTGACAGTCTGGGGAGGCAATGCTTTTTTTTTCCTTGAAAACTGATGTACATTTAGATTTTTTTTCTTCTTATTTCCTTGTCTCTTCTCTTCCTTGTAACATTTATTGATATGATTTTAGTATATACAATTATTGTGTTAAATAAATAATCACTTGATAAAATAGTTGCCACGATATAATATTATTATAATTATTTTCTCTTTTTGCAAAGGAAGATTTCCTTTCCTTCTTCAAATAATACTAAAAGAATGATAATATTATTATAATTATTTTCGTGCACATTTACCTCTCTTTTCTTCTTCTCTCCTCCTTCTTCTCTTCCTAAAATTTGTTGTCATTGAAATTGGTTGCTTCAAAATGATCAGGTTGTCTCTAAGTTTTCCATAATATGTTGTTGGTGGTCCCAAAATACAGGTTGCGATCATAGGTTGGTTTTTTCCAAATATTTTTGTCTTGAAATATTTATTAGTTGGATATCGCGGTTTGTCTCTAGAAGTAGTTGGTTATTTCAAAATATATATTTTTTTTGCCTTGAAATATTATGGTTATCGTCCTCCATTATGTTATGAGAAGAAATTGGTTGTCTGGTTACGATGTTTGTCCCAAAAAATTGGTTATCTCAAAATAGTGGTTGCTTTGAAATAATTATTGTCTTGATTGTTATGGCAACATATTAAAATAATGTTTGCCTTGATATGTGATGTCTTGAAATCTTGGTTATTGCTATATAACGATTTTTTTGAAATATTCGTTTTGGTTGATGTTTCCATTGCCCAAAAAAAAATTGTCTCAAAATATTTCTTGGCTTGATATGACAATTGTATTGAAATTAATATTCCCTGTCTCAAAATGAGGATGATTTAGAAGTAAATGGGCGCCTTTAAAACTTTTTTTGACTCAAAATGACGATTCTCTCCATGAAAATGTTATTTTGAAATATTTATTGCCTCGATATAATGTTTTCAATACTATATCAGTTAAAATGTTTGTTGTATCGATACGACTGACTATCTCGAAAATTGGTTCCTTGTAATATTTGTTTCCTTAGAAATTTTAATGGTTTGACATAACAATTATTTCAAAATATTTATTTCCCTAAAAAGAAGGCAGTCTCGAAATTTTTTTACGGTGATATATAATGATTGTTTTAAAATATTTGAGGTATATTCTTATATCTCTTGGAAGAATTATATGAAGAATGGACAATAATAGGCTAGTACCTATACTAACGTTTAAAAATATAACAATATTTCAATCAAATTGAACTATGCTCAATTAGATAAATTGAAAAGAAAAACACTTTATAATTCTTTTAGTATTATTTGAAAAAGGAAAGGAAATAATAGATTAATACTTTATTTTCATCGTATATAATTAAATTAATATATTCAACCAAATTTTTTATTTTTTATTTTTTATTTTATAAACAAGATAACAGTTGTGGGTTTTAAGTTTTAACCGCTAAAATATCTGAAAGATGGCGTTCGCGTAAGCTTCCCTCCTTCCTTCGTTCACCGCTCCCGCGCTCCCATTTTCCACCACCCGACGCTGAAGATGATGCTGAGAACTACTTCACCGCTCTGTTCTTCAAGCAATTTCTCTCAATCTTTTCCATATATCTCAATTCTTAGTCGATGCTCTGGCCCTTCCCCAAGACGTCTCGCTCGAACTTGCAACTGTTTTCGTTCCTCGATTCTTCATCAGGTGCCCTCGTATCATCTCCTTCGTTTTCCACTTTCGCTGCCTTCCCGCCGTACAGTTGGTATGTTATTCTAGTTTGATTGTTTCTTTCATGATTCATCGGAAATGCAATTTGAAATGTAATGGGTTTGTTGGTATTGACCAGAAATTTGGAGGGATTAGGTCACTAGAGATTCTTTTGTAGGGGTTTTCTTGGGGTTGAAGTGAGTGTTTTCAGTGTAAAGTGATCATTTGTTTTGGCATTTCAGCTACTTCTGAGGTTTTTGAAACTGTGGAGGCTCCGTCAGGATTTGTTGAAATTGGTTACATATCCAATGTTCACGGGACGCAAGGGGAAGTCCGAGTAAAACCCAGTACTGATTTTCCTGAGCTCCGATTCTCCACGGTAAACCAATGCCAATAATTTTCAATAGAACTTGTAAGGAAAAGAGGGAAAAAAATCGACGCAGTGCTACAATTTTGATATATAAGTAAAGGAACTGTATCCCATCGAGTCTTTATATAAATACTTAGCAAATTGTTCCTTTACTTATATATCAAAATTGCAGTTCCTTCACAATTTGCTTGCTCTTTAGTTGATCGTGAGTGTGCACGTCATCATAGCCCTCTTAAATCAATTGCCATTGATATTTAACCTTTTCTCTAGCCCGGCACAAGATGGTTGAAGCAGCAAGTTTCAGGAAGGGAAGCAATTCGAGAAGTTGACCTAGAAGAGGGAAGGGAACACCCTGGTCGAAAGAGCTGGATATTGAAGTTTATAGGAATCGATACTGCCGAACAGGTTCAAATCTATTTCCTTTTTTGTTATGATTAATCATGTTTCTATACTAAATTTTGGTTTCTCTTCTCATTATTACTTCACGTGGCTGTTTATGATCAATCTATAGAAGCTATGGTGGTATAAGTATTGTATTTTAAAATTGTTGTTATTTGAAACTCGAGTGCTAGTTGGAAGGGAAAGAAATAGTGCAATGATCCAACTCCGCCTGGCAGATTTTACTATTTTCACTGATTTTGTTATTAGAGTCATAATAAACTATTTTGGATTAAAATGTGTCAGTAGCCCTGACTTCATAATCTATTCAGGCCAAGCAACTCATTGGATCAGCTCTCCTTGTGAGGGAAGAAGACCGACCAGAGTTGGAAGAAGGTGAATTTTATTCCCGTGATCTTGTAGGCATGAGTGTTATTCTAAAGGTATGCGAATGATTTGCATGTATGAATTTTCTCCCAAACACAAATTTATTTACTTAAAGCCCCCCATACCCCTTCAGGGAAATGGTCTGATTTAAGGAAGTATTGAGTTATTCAATGTTGATGTCTGCTTGAAGAGATTATTGCTTTTCTGTCTTTTAGAATGAGGATGTATTTGATATAGCCCTTTGTTTGTTAACAAATTATGGATGATTGCATCCTTCAAGGACCATAGTTTACCGAAATGCTTTTTGGAAGTTGTATAGAATTTTCCACTCTATCTTGAATTGTGGTTGGACTTATTATAAATTTTGTCTTTCATTATCATTGCTGGTTATTTTTTGTTTTATTCCTTTACAAAAATATGGTACATTTTTTCTTTTTTTTAGTTGCCTTTGATTGCTTGTGATACTGATTCCATGCAACCCTTCAGGAAACTGGTCAATCACTGGGGACTGTTGTTAATGTATTTGATAGTGGAGGGGCAGATCTTTTACACGTCATGCTTAATTGTTCCGAAGATATCCTTGATACCACAGGAAATGCAACATCAACAGAGACGGGAACATCTGGTCGCCTTGTTTGGATACCTTTTGTTGAAGCAATTGTTCCTATTGTCGATCTCCAAAGACGAGAAATGAAAATCACTCCTCCAAAAGGACTTCTGGAATTAAATCTGCAATCTGAAGAGAGATCGAAGAAAGAAATACGCCAACTTGTGAGGCATATTCTTTTTCACTCTCTTCCTGCTTTATGAATAAACAATGTAAAGATGCCAACTTACTTTAAGTAGTTAAATGCACACATGAACTGTCTTCATACTATTCAGGCGCTTGAAATCTTCTTGTTTCGTAATTGCCTCTTTATACATGTTTTCGTTGCAATTTATAAATTTGATGATGACAGAAATATGAATTCTGCTGCTGCTTTTTTTTCCCGTCCTTGCTTGCAATTTTACCTTCTTTTTCTTGATTTCGACTCTTAGTTTGTAACCTAGGTCATCCATTGTAGGAATGGAAAGAAAGGAAAAAATTCCAAAAACGTCTCGTAGCTGCGAAAAAGAAACTGTCTGAAATGGAACAGAAGCACGTATTCGATGGTTTCAAATTTGGAGAGAAAGCACAGGGAAGGTTACTTGCGGATCAGATAGTTGCAGTAAATACCAAGTTGCTTCAAAAGGCTTTACAAGATATTGAGGTTCCTCCAAGAAGGTGTAGTTTAATTTTGAATTAAACATAGTTTGTTCTCTGTCTTTCCATACATTTGATTTTCTCCGGATCTTTATTAAATTCAATTCAACTATGAATTTAAGTAATAATACATAACCAATTGCTGATTCTTTATTTAATTTTGAGTTTGCAGATCCTATCATCGTCTGTTCAAATTCTTAAATGTTACAAATATTTGTTCGTTTTCATTTATTTTTCCAAAGATATTGATATGGTTTGTTAAAATTCATGAGTATCTTCTTCATTTACAATTCACTTTCAAAAGGTTTTATGAAGTTTAAAGGTCAAGATATTTAACATCTTCGTTGTCTAATTTTAGAGTTCCCTTGAAGTCAATGAGTCCATGCGTGTTTTTAAATCCTTTTGTCTAATTTTCAATTCACTGATGCTCGAATTCTCAATTGACTCCTTGAATCACAGATTGACTGTTAACGACTTATTTAACGCCTCTAAATTGGAGAAAATACAAAATACTTTAAGGATATCAGATGAATGTGTCACATCTGGTGCAAATGAAGAGGAACCTGGTAAATACACCAGTTTGCAGAAAAATGGACACAATCTCATATCTTCTGGAAAAACTGCCGTTGTTTTAGTTGTCAATGATGATGGTTGGTACTCCGACCTTGATATTGTTAGTGAAAATGCTGAGCATCCAACATCTTCGTCCCTTTCTGATCTACTTTGCGATGATAGAAGGTTTGCAAAGGTTGTATTTTCTATGGCCCCCTCGAATTTATTATCTTGAGTTGAGATCTTCTGGCGCAACTTTATCCTAAATTTGTTGAGGGAGCAATCCCATTTTTCACTTTGAATTGGTCAAAATATGTGGAATTTCCTACTTTTCATGGAGGATTAGATCTAGTAGATGTAATTATGAAATAATAAGTTTATCTGATGTGATTCAATGTGCATTAGCTATGAGATCCACTTGTCATAACTAAAGTTTCGGGGGAAAAAAATAGTTCTTGCATATTGTAAGGAATACTTGCTAATATCAAGATTTAATCCTCAATTTCAACTCTTTCACATTTTACTTGCTCAAATGAAGGTGGTAGATTTACTAGGATTTACTTGCTGAAATGACAATATAGGTTGGTTACGTTAGCTTTTAGGCATTTTTATGAATTAATGCGGAGGGGTATTACTGGGATCATCATTGATTTCTTCTAAGATAAATATTGAAATATTAATGAGCATGGATTATTGCTTCATTGGGAACCTTTTCTAAATTAAACATTTGTAATGCACAGATTGAAGACCGCCCATACGTGCCTCTGATTTTGGTATGCTCGGCTTCCAGAATTCATTCTATTGAAAAGCTGTTTATGGACAATGATTACTTTGCCTTTGATTCCGAAAAGGTCGGTGAGCAGCTCTTTATATGAAATTCATAACCCTATTAATTTAAGATGGTCATAAAGCCATCAAAATAAGTTAATAATTTAAAATTTCATCGTTTCATTTAGTAAAGTGGTTTTGATAATGTAATTTTTAGGTCAACATCCTTAATTTTTTTTTCTACTCATATTCATTGCGGCAAGATTCTAGTTATGCGCACACAATATTAACTTGTGAAGTCTGAACTAATTATAACTCATCCGGAATTGAGATGGACCAAGTAATGGAGTCATCAATGTCAAATAACTTATATGATATGGTTAAAATTTGAAGGAAGTGCTAAAGTTTTCGAATTATAGAAAACACCTTCCCCTAACTTTAATATCTGTGATTAATATTTAAATTAACTAAAGGAGCAGTGTCTATTATGGGGTGCTTTAAGCTAAGCAATCATTATAGAGCTATTAACATTCTTTGAGCTTACTCACTTGGAATCAATTTTCCAGATCTGGTTTTTGGAAGAAGAGAGGCTTCCAGTTGTTAGCAATGCAGCAGATGGACTGACCAAACACAAGATTTTGATGAAATCCCCGTGGGAAATCCTACAATCCCCAGTTGGTTCTGGAGGAGTCATCAACTTGCTTTCATCAACCAACATTCTGGAGAGCCTCGCCAAAATGGGCGTGGACTACATCGAGGTTAGGCATTCGAGACATACCGCTGGTGTTATCTTGTGACGGTTTATAGTCCCTGAGTTTTTGATCCACTGATCTGACAATGTACCTTCTGACAGATTTGCAGCAGCAGCCATAAAAGTGCTGGCATGAACACTCTGCTTCTTGGGTATATCGAATCGTGCGATGCTAATGTCGGGATTCAGCTCCATGAGGGTGCTAATGACTTTGGGAAAAGCTTTGATTTTATATTCTCAATGAACTTCATAAACAAATTGAGAAAGCAAACGGATAAGCTCCAGTTCTATGCCATCCCCAAAACAAATGCACATGTTGAGAAGGTTGACAAAGAGTGGGTTGATGTTTGTTCTTCCTCTCCCAACTCATACCAACTTTGTTCTTCAATCTTTAGTTGGTTAGATGAGTGTTCTTTTGATGAAATTTGTATGATGGAAAATGCTTAATAGATTATTGCTCATGTCTCTTTTCCTTGTGGACATGTATATGAGTTTTACACCATTAAATGTGGTTCAATTCCTCTCCCAATACTAGTTCATGTTACAAATAAATTTAAAATAATAATAATAATAAAGAAAGATATATATAATTGTAACCTATAAAAGCTTTTTCTAATAACTTCAGGGTGTATTATAGTTTTTCACCTAGGGGCGGCACTTATCTCTCACGATTTTTTTTTAATTATCCATTTACTCCAAGCGAAAATAGATAATTAAAGTACATGGTCTAATTTACTCCAAGCTAAAATTTTAGCCAGGAAATATTGAAATTGTGTGATGAGTTCTATATTTAAAGTGGCCAAAAAAAAATTAAAAAAAAAGTGGCAAAAAAAAAAAAACAAAAAACAAAAAAGATAACAGAATTAATAGCACAATATCGATTTTGTTTTTTATTTCTTTTTTCTTAATTATGTTTTAAATTTATGAACCCTGTATTATACTTCTATTTAGGGTTTAAAATTATTAACAAAATATTGATGTGACATGGTATGATTATCATAATCATTCAAAAAAATTTCATATTCAAATCAATTCAATAATTTATGCATCTTTTATTCTCATCCAGGAGATTGACTTGTCACCCTAATTGGTTCTTAAATAACAACAAAATCAACACAATGTATTCCATTTTTTTTAATAGAAAACCTTGTATATTAGAATTCATAACAAAAAATTGAATTAAAAAATATCATAACAAGAAGTTAAAATGTTCTCTTGAAGTTTTGAGAAATACTATCAAACAATCATGGTTGTGGCGTATTTGATCATCCATATAAGTTAGGGTGGATCAACCAAGAACCAGGGCACGTGCCTCCCGGATTTTAATTAAATACTATTTGAAAATATTCTCATATGCTTCATGAGTTCTAGTATAAAATTGAGATTTTTCCATTGCATTTATATGTATTTGTGCCTCAAATCATGGATTCGCCACGGCATGTAAAATTAAAAAAAAAAAACTCAATTTAATATTTGTCTCTGGATCAACCGTTTCCTTTTATCTTACTACTTATATATATGTATAATTCTTCACCACCACAACCCTACTTAGATTAAGGCATTAACATTTATAAGTTATTGGGAGAATCAAATTAATCTCCTTCAGATCCAACAAACAGCTCTCGTAGATTTTTTTTCGTTTTCGAAAGGAAATTCATCAATCCTTAACTCACACAACAATAAGCGTGGTTATTTAATATAATACACATTAACTTGTAACTTTGAAATTCTTTAAAAGTCTCTGAACATTGAAAATTGAAAATAGAAGTGGCCTGGGCCGATATACTGGGCCTTGTGTTAGAGCCCATGGGCCGGAGATGCTAAATCAAGTTGCCAAACAGAGCCCAATCCTATCAAAGCCGTAGGACAGAAGCCCTAATTGAACGAACACTCTCTATATAAACCTCCAGAGCCTTAAGCTTATCATCGAAGCTGGGACGGCCAAGGGAAACCCTAATACCTGTGAGTTCCTCTCTCTGATCCGCCGCTAGGGTTTCTTTCGTTCTTCTACCCTGAGATTTGTTTATTTGATTATGTACCGAATATACTTCTCAATCGTTTTCGTTAATCCAGTTTAGTTCAATCGCGGCGTGGGAACTTTCTGTTCCTTCGCGTTACTTGGTTTTGAGTTTTAGCTTTTTAGGTTTTATTGCATTTGAGCTTATTATAATCCTCCTTTTTATGTAATGTATAGTAGTAGGCGAAAATGGCGGTGCCTTTGCTCACGAAGAAGATCGTGAAGAAGAGGGCCCAGAAGTTCAAGAGGCCCCAGAGTGATCGAAAGATCTCCGTCAAGGTATATTTCTTTTCGCTCCGTATTTTCATCTTATCTATTTATGCAATATTAATAGAATTCATAGTAAAGAATATGATGATAAGTATTGTCGCCCCAGTCTTAATTGCATCTATAGATGCATATGGTGACTGACAGTAGTATCTGATTCTCGTTACGGTTAGTAGCTCGTCTACCGTGATCTGGTTTTAGGAACATATTTTCATGATTTTAATATTTTTTTTCCCTCTATATGATGAGGCTTGGCTTTTTGTCCTTAAGAAGGATCAGACGATAGAATGACTCTCAGACTGACTTGGGTCTTCGGATCCATTCTGGTGAATCTAAGATCGACTATCGGATCCTGGATACGACATTCCATATCAATTAGTATTGTTCAATTGAATTCGTTGTTTTAATCATCCTTGATTGTTATGTTAATCACAGCCTATTATGTTAATATTTTTTGGAGATGGGATGTCTGACCGACCTTTTATCTGATCCCTAAACAGCAGAAACGTCTTGCCACCGTAGTGTCAGCAGTCAATTTTTGTGTCCTTGTCTTTGTACTGGGGCATCAGGATTAGCATCCTGATATTGGTTTTACATAGCTTAAGTATTATTTAAGCACTGATTTTTTCGTAAGATATGCAACAAGACGTGATGATGTTAACCCATCATTTCTGCAGTTGAATGATGAATACTTTCATGCACTACCATCTGATCTTAGTTGTATATTGGAATCTAATAGTATAAGCCAAACTCACTTTCTTCTCTATCTGTTTTTGTTTTAAAATCTCCGCTTTTACTGCAATCTATGATGCAAACTACCCACATTCCTGACTTCATGTGATTATATATCCAATATCACCATCTTTCGGCTGAGGTTGCAGTTGATATTTCCTTTTGTTTTATCATTTACTTTTTTTTGGTAACTATAGAACTGAATTTGCCCGTGGTATCTAGTGTTCAGATTTTCATCGAAGTAGCTGGACATTTCGTTTTTAAGGGCATAAATTAATTCCATACAGGTCTTGCGACACAGTTAGCTTCTTGTAACCATGAGCTTTCTGTTACTAAATCCCTGCATACATATCTATATTCTTTAAGAATTATCTGATTTTGAATCTTTGTCACATAAATTCTGTATTTCTCATCTTGTTGAATGCATCTGACAGGAAAGCTGGAGAAGACCAAAGGGTATTGATTCCAGAGTTAGAAGAAAGTTCAAAGGATGTACGCTGATGCCGAATATTGGTTATGGTACTGACAAAAAGACCCGTCACTACCTTCCTAATGGTTTCAAGAAGTTCGTTGTTCACAATGTCAAGGAGCTCGAGGTCTTGATGATGCACAACAGGTTTGTTGGACAATAACTTATAAATCCTTTTACATTGTGCATTTGTCTTATACTTGTGTTGTCTTACTGCAGGACTTATTGTGCTGAAATTGCCCACGATGTTTCCACAAGGAAGAGGAAAGAGATTGTGGAAAGAGCAGCCCAACTTGATGTTGTAGTTACCAACAAGCTTGCTAGGTTGCGCAGCCAAGAGGATGAATGAACAACTTAGAACATTAAAATGCAGTTTTCATTATGCTTTGTAGTGAGATTTGGTTAATATATACTTTTTTTGGTTCATGAAATTTTGATATTTAATGACCTCTGAAGTTGCTACTGTCATCTAAACAATATATTTGCAACCTTGAATTTTGTGGTGTTTTATTCTCCTGCCTGCTTGTTGACAAGATTGCTCGACTTTTCATCAACTACTTGTTGCCACTTGACGATCCATCATGCTGAATTTTCTTTGGTTGTGTGTATTTATATACTTTCCTTTGTCTAAGCAAATCTTGTAAATGGTAGTTGTAGCTAATAAATGTAAATGAAAATGGTGCTATATTTTTCTCAAATTCTGTGTTTCTGTTCATATCGTTTGCTGATGTTTAAATGTCCCCTTCTTAAGAATGGTATGTGTTTTTATTAAATGAGTCATTCGTTGTGGTATGATTTATACATGAACTATGTCTAGTGAAACTTGTGACCGCTTATTATCATGAATTAAGTTGGTATTTATATTATTTAATTTTTATTTTACTTCGTACTTAAAAAAGGTAATTAGAACTTCGTACCCAAAAAGAACATTAGAATTTTACTTCAATCATAAATATTCAAATATTTATGAATGCCCTCATGTTTTATACCATTTGAATTTTTTTAAAGAACTTCCAAGAATTTATACGCTTGAATTTATTTAGTAGATTGGTATAAAGAAAATATTCGAAATCTATCCTTCTTTTTCCCAAAAAGGAAGAAGAGGATATATACGGTTTTGTGAAAAAGATTTATTCCTAATTAAAATTTCATCCAACATTTTTTCTAAGAACAATTTCGAGAATGTGCTAAAATTAGTTTTAGTTTTTCTTTAAAAGAAGTCATAATTCTTAGATTGCCAGATACTTTGACATTTTAAAGTATATATTTCAAAACATTTATTGTATGTCTCATGTTTTTAATGAAAATCAAAGATAGAATAAGAGAGAAATAATGGTGTCTTCATAGTTCACTTATCAGAACTTGTATGATTATTGTTTCCTGGTTTTGTTTTACATGATGGTTTTTCATATCCCTTTAAACAAAGCTTTCTACTAACCTTTTTTCATCAGTTTTTGCTTTACAAGCAAACATTAGAATTTCAAACTCGTCGAAAACTTTGTGAATAAAAGAGAAATTGAAAATTTACCCAACCTAGGATTGTATAGAGCAGCCATTTTAGGCGTGGCAAAGAATATGACTTTCTTAGCTTGGGCAGCACAGCAGAATGTACCCAACCCATCTAAAAAGAAAGAATTTTTGATATCCTTGTTTTTGCCTTGAACATGAAGCATTGCCCCTTCCCTTTACAACCCCAAAGCCCCCTTTGGACACAACAGAGTTAGCAAGTAAAGAACCAGAACCTCCCCTTCCCCCCCATTTATAACCATCTGATCTGCTCCCTGCTTACACATTTCACTTCAATCTTTTCTCCTCTCCTCAAAATCCCAACTTTTTTGGGTCCTCAGCTTTTCTCTTTCTGCCCAAATGGCCAACACACAGATGAAATCCATTGCCACTTTGCTTCTGTTGCTCAACTTCTGTATGTACGCCGTTATTTTGGGCATTGGTGGGTGGGCCATGAATACAGCCATTGATCATGGCTTCGTCATTGGTATGTTTGAATCTTCTTGTTCTGACACCTTGATACTATGTTTGTGTCACCACAACCAGCACATGTTTTCGTTTCTTTTTCATGTTCGACATGTTTCTTCCGCAGGTCCCGATTTTCGACTACCGGCACATTTTTCGCCCATTTACTTCCCCATGGGGAATGCAGCCACTGGGTTCTTTGTGACATTTGCTTTGTTGGCTGCTGTTTTTGGAGCTGCCTCAGCAATTTCAGGACTGAACCATATTCGTTCATGGAGTGTTGACAGCTTAGGTGCTGCATCCTCTGCTGCTGTTTTTGCTTGGACTCTCACTATTCTTGCTATGGGGTAGGCCTTCCTTATCTGTTATCACCATTATCCTTGATTTCCCCATTATTTCTGATCAACTTTTAAGTTACATTATGTCTCCTGTTCATAAATTTTTACGTTTTTGTCAACTTCATCTTTTTACTTATAGGAATATTATGTTTCATCATCGTAGTGATCCATGTTGTAAAATTTGTTGGGCGTTCACTGCTATTTTGCTGATAACTTTTGAAAAAGTACTTTTTTAATAAAAATCATTTTTTTATAAGCACCTTTCGAAGAATTACTAATTTAGAGTTTATTTAACACAGTTTTTAAAGTGGTTTTAGATAATTAAAAGTGATCAATCACGATATTTGATAATAAAAATTATTTTTAAAAAATTGGGTTGCTATAAAATCCATTTTGAAAAGAAAAAATACTTGAAAAATGATTATTTAGAAAGTTATTTTAAAGTGACCGATAAAAGAATAAAAAAGTGCAGAATAAAAAATGTTTAAATTAAAAGATATATCAAACTCATCCTATCTTGATGATAAATACTGACTATTGAGAGCAAATAGATTAAAGTAAAAATTAAATTACAAGTTCAGTTTTTGAAACTTCTAGAATTACGTTTATTAAACTTTTAATTTTGTGTTAGACATTTTTTAAAATTCACATACCAATTAGACACCATGAATTTTTAAAAATGTCAAATAGGTTAATGATCTATTAGACCCAAAATTAAAAATTAAAAAATTTATTATATACAAAATAAAAAATTTAGGGAYTCATTAAACACTTTTAAAATTAAAGATCTATTAAACACAAGTATAAGTTTACGATCTCGATGAGGTTGACCTCCAAAGTTTTTTGCTAAAATATGAAAAAGAATTAAAAATAATAATAATTAAAAAATAATAATAACTGACTCTGAGGCTGTGTTATTTATGCAGCTTTGCTTGCAAAGAGATTGAACTGGATTTCAGAAGCACAAGACTGGTGAGAAAAACACCTTCAATTTCTTTTCCCAAAACTTTTATCCAAAACAATTCCAACACAAAATATGCTGATTTAACAAACAATCTTTTTTTTATATATTTTTTATTTTATTTTGCAGATAACAATGGAGGCCTTCTTCATCATTCTCTCTGTTACACAGCTACTTTACATTATGGCCATTCATGGCGCTCCATCCATAAGATGAGACCTAAAAGCTGGAAAAAGGCATAGTTTATTTGTTTGATTTATTACCCATTTTCAGGTTTCTTCAATATTGCTTTCCTTTCAACTGAAAACCTTGCAACTTGGCAGGGAGCTTAATTTTTAGGAGATTTGTGTTTTTGTGATTTGTGTGTTGTGATTGAATTTGTATACAACATTATGACAATAAACCATGCTTTGATATTTGTTTTAAAAGCTTTTATGTCTCTCACTTTTTATCTGTTGGATGAATATTTCATAGCAACAACATGAGTTGTTTGTAGACAAACGAAAAACATGAGAGAAACCTACCAAAATTTGTGATTTATCTAACAATTTCTTTTTCTTAATCTTTAGTAACTTTTATTTTGTATCATATAAAGTTAAATGTTAGTGAGAGGTAGTTGTTGTAAGGTAGAATCAATTAAAAAGTTGAAATAAGTTACATTACAAATTTAATTTAATCCGTAAACTGTGTCTAATAGGTCCTTAAAAATAAGTATATAATAAGTATCTTAATAAAAAAATTGAAAGTTAAGAGATCTATTAGACATGTTTTATTTAGTACTTACAATCCTAAGTTAGAGAAGCGACCTTGTACTTTAACCAAGAATTATCTCAATTAAGATGGTTGCTTATACGAAAATCACAGAAATAGGACAAGTCCTGCACTCCAATTGGTGAGAATGGAATGCCACTAATTGTTTTTTAATTAACGGTTATCAAACTGGTCCTAAATTCTTATAGTTTTGAATGTGAATATCCATTGAAGACCAACCACGTCTATCACAGAGCTTGCAGATCATAATAACACACGGATCTTTCATCTAAATGCACTTCCTTCACACTGTAGTTAAAGTAAACTGAACTAGTTTACATGATAATATAAGGAATGTAGAGAAATTATGGTAAACTAAGCTGCATGGTAATGATAAAATTACCACAAACATAGATCTTAGGATGGACTTTATCGTCCAGCATCACATCACAATTATAAATCAGTAAAGAAATACCAAAAGTTTCAAACTTGTGAAAAGGTTTGCTTCTTTGATGAATTTCGTCACTGCACTGGAACTTCCCCTGGCGGTCTGCATCCATATCAAAGGTTTGAAATATTAGTTTCAGCTTACAAGATCAACAAAACAAACCATTGGCACAACATTAGTGACATTAAATGAGTTAACAATAACGTTCGATATAGCAGAGAGAGGATGCGGTATGGGGAATGTGACTAACCCAACCCCAATGCAGTTGGGAAGATGTTATGATGCAGATGACAATGACACACCTATATAAAATCTCATTCATATAGTTGGCTTAAGAAAACTAAGATAATAATGCACAACTAGAAATAGAATATAGAAAATGAATATATGTGCGTGTCTAGCCAGCTTGCAGGTACCTCGAGGATAACTGCGTGACTCTACTGTATTTGGTTGTCAAAGTAAAGTTATTTGTAGGATATTAAATCTTCGGTACGTGGTCACTATGGTTTGAACTCATTCTATCTAAACCTTTTATTATTTATATTGACCCTTAGTGATCCTGACTCAACTCAGGATGGTTAAGAAATAAACCTGCAACACCACAAGATGTAGAAAGATTCAAAAGAATAAACTAATATGTCAAGAGCCTGAAATACAAGACAAATAAATATCAATGAACTTTGTAGAGGAAACAGAACTTCGTTTCATAAAACAAGGAGTAATGGAAAAGGGGAATAAAGAATCTCCTAGCCCTAAGGACAGAGGGAATCACCAAAAATCTTTCTAATTAGCACACGAGAAGCTAATAAAATTACAAAATTTCCTATCAAGAGAACTCCAAGGAAAAGAAATGAAATGCAGCAAATTGAACTCAGAAACATCCCTTAATGAAACAATAACATTTTTGCAAAACGTCAACAAATAAATGCTGGCAGTTTCAATACATCACCCGCAGCTGTTTTCATTATGGATGAAAGAAGTAATTCTTCAAAAGAACAAACCTGAATTTATCAATTGGAGCCTTTCAGTAAGTCAAATAATCCACAACAACTAAGTAAAGAAGTCCTTCGTGCCACTATTGGAACTGAAGCCGAAGTCTTCTACACAAATGACGAAGCATGGTTATATTTGATTTATTGAGACTTGCAGCAAATCACAAATGATAAAAGAACTTAGCCATACCTGGTTTTTGAAGCATATTGGAGTCTCAAATTCCATAGCAATGGCATCGTATTTACTTGCACAAACAGGAGGAGCAACTGACGAAAGAAACATCTTGTCTTCCATATATTTGGACCCTTTTTCCATCATCCTTGAAGATTTCTGATTGTTCTCCATCGATACAGGTAAAACTTTATCCTCATTTTGTTTTGGTAGTGAATTAAGATTATTAAATGATGATGCTTCAGTTCCATCGCGTAGGTTGGACAATAAAGTATCTGCATCTTCCTTCAACCCAGATGTAACGGAATCAGAAACCACTGAATTCTCAGCAGCTGCAACTTCCATGAGGCAAATTTTCTCTGTAGACACAGTAACCTCAGATTTAACTGAATCAGAAACCAGAGTAGTTTCAACCAATGAGTTGATGTTCTGCCCAACTGGTGTAGATTCACTTAGCCCAATGGCTGCAAATGAAGATTTATCTGCCTCGTCGTCAAAAACATTGGTATTATAAGATGAAGTATATGCTTCGGCTTTCTTATCAACAATGCTACAGTCAGCTGAACTATTACTAGAGTTCTCGTCGTCCCTTTCATCAAATTTCTCGCCAGACTTAATGTACTCGATGTTGATGCTTTGACCAGCATTATTCTGTGCTGATATTAATTCATTCTCATCTTCAACAACACCATTGCCATCAAGTCCTACTTCTTGGATTCTTTCTATATCCAGAGATATATCCTCATCCACAGTAGACAAAACATATGATGCGTCATTCTTCTCCAATTTTTCCTTGTCCGAATTGTGGCAAGCAGGATGATCATAAATGGGATTGACCTCCCTACTTTCAAAGCTTCTCCCATTCTGACTCTTAAAATCCTCGTCTCCTGCTAAATTTTGTTTCAGTTAGAAGCTTAAAGCGTGATGCAAATCGTCTACGCGAAGGGAATCTTTTCTCCCCACCTAGCAGCACCCAGAAAAACGGAAGAACCAACAGCCAATATCCATAATATACATCTAACAACTCAATTAGACAACAAACCAGATTGATAATAGTTAAGGTTACAAATTGCGATTCAAGTAAAAAAGAAGTCTTAATTAGTCTGAGTGGACAGCATGCAGTGTGCACGAAAAGTACATAGAAAAGCATAATTTAACCAAAACCACAAGCAATTCGATCGTAATGGTTCAAACAAAAGAATGCAAAATGGACGAATCGGTAGATAAGTGAGGGTAGATTGGATAGGATCACATTGAAAACAAAACCAAACAACAACAACAACAACAAGAACTATTATTGATCTTGGGCAAATTAAACTATTACTTGAGGAATTGATTTTAGCCTCCCTTTCCTTCTTTTTCCTTGCTGCTTTTCGCTTCTTAACACCCGACGGCATGATTGGCCCCTACTCTAGAGTCTTCAATCAATGAGATCTTCTAACGCAACCGAATTCCGTATCTGTGTCTGCAATTATACAAACAACTGAGCGAGAGACAGAGAGACGGAAGAATCGGAGAGAATGTAGGGCAAGAAGGGGGAATGGGTGGGAGAATTATTGTGGATTTCAGTGGGAGATTCGCGAAAACGCCATTAATGGAAAGCAAGTGAGCTTATAAAGTGAAATGAGTTTGATTTGGTTGGTTCCATCGTCTTCGCGGCTCTGTCTTTCAAATTAAAACAAGACTAAGAGTACGCCATCTTTTCAAAATTAAATAACTATTTAAGATCGATAAAAATTTTAAAATATATATCAATAAAATATCATTAATGGGACTATTTTTAACTTATTCGAAATTTAAAATAGGCGAAATGTAATATTTGTTAAATTATATATTTTTATGATTTTTCAAAAAATATCAATTCACGTATATTCATATAAAATTGAGATTTCGATATTCCGTCTCGATCACGATTCGAAATCTTGTTGGAAAGTAAATCCATTTTCATTATTCTATTTCACTTGTTTTGATATTTTTCTAATTTAAATTAGAGTTTATACTATATTAGATGTTTACATTTTAAAGTTCTAATAATATTTTTTTAAGATACGGAATGTTTAGGGTGCATTTTGTTGGGTCTGAAAATTTTTAAACATATTTAAAAATTGAATTTAAATTAAAAAGATGGTTGAATATGTGTTTAGTAATATATTTGTAAATTAGTTCATAGCTACAGCCAAATCTAAAATTATATTAATTAAAGTTTTTATTTTTTTAAATGTAATTTTACATTTTAAAGTTTCAAATTTAAAATCTTAAAACAATAAAAACAACGGATTGTTTACATAATTTTTATTTAGTAGCAAATTCATGTGTCTAAACATGTTGATAGACAATAATTTAACAGTACATCAACCTTTTTTAATAAATTCTGATATATATATTTTTATATGATAACCTGGTTGATAGTTTTTAATACATTGGGGCAAAATTGAAAACTTTAGACTATATTCAAAATTACTTAAAAGATTACAAACTGTTTTGTATATATTATGCTTTTCTTATTATTTAGACGTGAAACGCTCCTTTGATATTTTATCCATATCCTTAAACAATGTCTGTCCAAAAAAAAAAAAAAGAAAAATCCTTAAACAATGCTTACTTATAATAGTTCACACGAACTAAAATTTTCTATTACTAATTATTTAAATACAAACATCTCAACTTTACACTACAATGTTTTGTTCTTTGTTACAACTTACAAGAATGCATGGTTTACAATACATCACACATTATTTTATACAAGAATGCATGGTTTACAATACATCACACATTATTTTATCGAAACTTACGATAAAGAGCCTAATGTATAATGCAAAAAGCATTCTTCAATCTTAAATACTAAATTATATTTGCAATGGAATCTGATTAGCTTTAATTTTCTTATTTTATTTCTAAGAAAAACTAAATTAGATAGATGACATGTTTGTTTCAAAATATATATATATATATGAACTGGTCAAAATCCTTTTTATTTTTTTAGTCATTCTCTTAGTTGGAAATATATGTTACTTAAAAGCTATGTTCACTTTGACATGAAAGACCAAAATTTTACATGTTGAATAAGTATCCGTAGCTATGAATTTTACAATATTGTGATCATGAGTTGGTTAAATAGTGCCAAAATGAGCATAACTTATCGATAATTAATATATATCTCATTGTGGTTGCGAATTCGAACCCCTATCCTCACATATTGTACTCCAAAAAAATAAAAAAAAAATAGTTAGTCAAATAGTATTTTATTTAGTACACGTGGGAAGATTTAAACCCACAAAAATATTTCATAACTAGTTAGGTTATGTTTAGATTAATTGACCTAAGTAGCATTGAAGCATCTAAATAAAAGTAAATGAGCTTTAGAAAAATTAGTAGGGACCATACATAGATTAAAATTCTACGAATCCTCTAACATTTTAATACTATAGGGTCATGTTGTTGCGAGACTAGTCGAGTTGGTCATGACCTCCAAATAGGAGAAAAAAAAAGAGGTTAAAAGAACACCTACTTTCATTAAAGTATCGATTTGGTCCATGAATTTTAGTGTGTGACGATCTAGTCCTTGTAGTTTTCGTTAAGATTTATCATATATGTAGATAGATGTAGGACCATATGCGTTTCTAAATTACAAAAACTAAATAAATTACAAAAACTGAATCATTATATATAAAACTCAAAATTTAATTTTTATGAGAGACAATGATTAAATATTTACAAATTTTAAATTATAGAAAATAAATGATTACCTACGTTAAATGGGTTAAGTTATTTTTAATTTAAAAATATATAAACTAAATTGTTGCCCATATATTTTTTTACTTAAATTTTTTTTTTGTTTTTTGTTTTTGTTTTTTTTGAAGATTCGCTATTATTGCTAAAAAAAAATCATTGTATTATTGATTGTTACCCTTTTCAAAACTCTACGTCCATCAGACGGTGACGGAGCGAGGGGACACGCTATTATTCTACATATTGGTTCCAGCAGATCACAACTCAGTAGGAACAAGATTAAGGGAGCAAGGTCCGGAGCTAGCTGGTGGCTACGCTCGCAGATCTTTGAGGAGCGACGAACCCACCGAGTTCTGAACTCATTACTGCCACCGGTATTGACGTTTTTCCTGTTGAATTTCATCGATTCTGATTCATCCTGAAGTTGAGGGGGGCAGACGCAGGAGAATTAAGCCATGGATGCGCTCAGAAAGCAAGCCAGCAAGCTCAAGGTTCAAGTTGCAAAGCAACAGCAGGTGATTTGAGAATTACCTTGTTTCAGTTTCTTGATCTTGTCGGTTTAGTTCCAATTCTGGTTTATGGTTTTTGATTACTGTTGTCATTTTCCCCGGTTAAGGGGAGGAAAGCAAAAGTCAATTGAGGCATCTTAATGGTACTGTTTCTTCTTCAGGGTCGTTATCATCCTGTTGTTAACTTTAATTTTAAACTGATTGATTTAGTGGTCTGTTATTCTTAGTACATGTAGTGAAATGCTGAAATTTTTATCTTCCCTTTCCGATCTTACATATTTCATATATAGTAATGGCAGTATCATATGGAAATAATTCCAAGTCTGAAACTTCTGTTCTGTTCTCGTCCCCTCTTTGGTTGGCTGAGTTAGATGCAAATTGTTGATATGTTTTTTGGTGTCCCCATGTCACTGCAGTTCTGTTTTGAACCCTGTTTGCGGTTCTAAAACTAAGCATATTTGATGATATTTTTGTTTAGAAGACATGATCACTGCAAGGCAAATAAACCAACTTCGCAAATGTTTTGAAGTTTATTTATTTGGTTATTGTTCTTATATCTTCAATTTAGCTGGGCAAAGGACGTCCACTTTTTGGATCTTGATCATCATCTCAAGTTTCAAACTTGCTATATGGAAAGAATAGCAAAGAATAAAAAATCTATAAGAAAGAATTACTTTTCCGAATTTTCAGGCTGTAATAAAGCAATTTGGTGGGACCGGCTATGAGCATT
The DNA here is from genome assembly GCF_001995035.1 of Momordica charantia. The sequence goes on along the minus strand of NW_019104502.1, from coordinate 1,610,145 downwards.
CAGATGTGATGGTGATAGATGAGGCTGAGATGCAGAGACATCAGCAACTAGAGAAACTATATAGATCAACTCGTGCCGGAAGGGTAACATGTTATGCTCATTTTTAACCGTTATTTATAAGTACCCAAATTGCACCAATTCCTTTCTGTCATAAAGACATCAAATGGTTTTGTATTAGCAACTATTGATCATGATATAGTGAATATTCAGTACTATGCATATGCAAAATCCCCCTTTGATAATGTTAATAATAAGACGATGCTTGCCCAGAAGTTAACGTGAATACAGATAAAAGAAGAGATCTGGGATTTGTGGAGTAAATTGGTATATTAGTGAATGACACTTGGTCACGAAGTCAGATGTTTGAAACCCCCGGGAGCATCTTGTATGATATTAGGGGTGTATGGTGGTTGGTTTAGCATGTTTTTAAATCCGACTGGCTTGATTAATTAGTTTAGTTTTTGTTTACTTACAAACTAAACCATGCCAATGGATAGTGCAAGGTTGGCTTTTTTTTCCCCTTTATAAGGACCACACTATATTGATTTCTATATATATATATATTTTTTAACAAAATATAATATTTTAAGGTACTTTGCAATCTAGATTTGAATGTGACCAAATGTGAGTAAGGATTCAGAAAAAATATGCTATATAATGGTTATTATTAATACCATACCAATTGTCAGTAATAAAAATGGTTCTTATTAGTACCTGGGCGATCCCCTTTGCCCTTCCTTACATGGGGTCCACAGTCATAATACCAACCTACAGTGAACTTTTTTCTAATCCTTTATGGTAAGCTGGAGCTAAGCTCTTTCTTACTAAAGTGATCACGCATGGCGATCCACTTTCTCCCTTCCTCTTTATTTTAGTTGTTTGTGTCCTTAGTTAGATGGTTGATCAGGTAACAGAGAGGAATTCGATAAAGGACTTTTGCATTGTAATTGTAGAGGTGAGGTTCATTGTTCATTTTCAATTTACTTATGACTTAACATTAAAAGAGCTGAATGCTCAATTTCTGGTATCAATTGCGATAGTCGGAAATCACACAGCTATATCTTCATCATATTGAACCATTAGGCGTACGAGATTCCAAACTTCTCCCATGAAGAAACCTTATCCCGAAAACTTTAATGTTTGTTTGAATCAATCTACTTCAAGTTACTTATTCTAATCATGAACTTTCTGCTTCCATTTAAATCGATTTTGTTATACAACCTGTTCATTTATTTCTATAGGATTTCCAGAAAGATATTGTTAAAGCAGGAGAAGCATTTACAGCCATAGGCCATAGGCAAATGGAGACAGGTGAAAATTCTGCAATGACGTTATGATTTGACTTTACAGCATGTCCTTGAGATATTTTACTGTGCAAAATAAAGAGTTGACCTATTGGTCATTCATATGTTGGACAATTGTATTAACTCGATTTTATCAAAATCGGATTTCATGTTTTCCTTCATAATCCCTGTGTTCGTCAGGAAACAAGTTATCTGAGGATTGTTGCAACTATGGAGCTAATAATATCAATGAAAATATATTAGCAAAGGCTGCATCTATATATGGTGATGCTCGTAAGCATGTGGAGAAGGAACAGGAGGACTTGATCAAGCTTTTATCTTCACAGGTTGGTGTGAGCGCTGGTTAATTTGTTGTGTTTGAAGTTGTATCCTTGCATTTATATAGAAACTTAACATCTTCCAATTTTATTGGATGTGTTCTCTATGCTTTCTTATTTTTATTTTGTTCCCGAGTTGACAAGTTGAGGATGGTAATAGAACTTCAGTGATCATATTTTGTCTTTTCACTTAATAAATTGCGATGTTCTCAAGTATATGGGAATGGAACCTCTTTCATATTGGTTGGAAGCACCCCGACCCTGGCATCTTTTTTGTGTCAACTTTTGTCAAAATTTTCAAACCATCTTGCCATATATGTGATTTTCAGATTATTAGCAGAATGAAAAGTGAGGACTCCGTGAAATTTGTGGCTTTTTATTGGTGTACCCTTTCCAAAGGTTTTGTAATTATGCTACTTTTTTTTTAGGCAACTGGAGCAGTTTGTTAAGCTCCTATGGCCCCTCAGGTGGATCTCCTCTCCACCTTTTCTTTTTTGTAAAATTTATTGTCTTTTGCTGTTTTGCACTGTTTTGCAATAACAAATTTGTTCCTTCTCAAATTAAATAAAAAGTGCGGGCCTGTGCGCGTAAGCTCGTGTGCGTGTGCGCATGTGTATGTATGTACATATTTAATGGAAATCTGACCTTTATTTAGAAATTGAAAGAACATACACGAGAAAAACAAAAAAGAATCAGCCCTCCACAAAGGAGCCTGAACTGAGAAACAAAAAATTCTCCAATTTCTCTCGAATAAAATGTCCATAAGATAGCAAGAAAGGTTGCACTCATGGGGTTCCAAAACGGTTGAAGGAACAATACTTCCTCCATCATCTAGCAACACTGGCTATTATGACCCAAGAGCACATCAAATGTCTCCAAAATATATCTCTAATCGAAGTTGCAAAATGACATCTCTATTCTCTATTATACATGATCCAGACCCTGCACAAGAAATATTTTAAATATCTTTATTAACTATTAAGCAAAGAACGAAAAACTTCTTAAATGCAATCATAAATTTTAAAAAATTGTATCTCCTACCAATAGTAAATAATAAAGAAGAACAATGACTCTTGGTTTCCCAAGATCTCTTACAATTGTAGCAGCCTATATAGTTTAGAAACAAACAACAAAGATTCGACCACAAGCTCATGTTTGTTAAGATATTAAGTTTGTTTGTGCTGAAATTATTACATGTTTGCTGTAGTATTTAGCATAATCTAAACTCACATTGCACCTTCATCACTGTACTATCCCATGATCGAACATGGTTGAAGAATATGCTGTACCCCTTTCCTTTCTCATGAGTACCCTTAAATTAGAAAAGAGTGTCACATTGTGTGCATATGCTCTCTGCCTTTATGTACATCTTTTAGTTCTACCCCTTCCTTGAGTTAATTGTGGTTAAACTTCTTTTTATTATTATTATTATTTTTTTTATAAGAAACCGAAAAACCAAAATACATATATAAAGGCATACAAAAAAGAAAGCCTGGAAGGAGGAACCCTAATTAAAGAAAGGGCTTCCAATCCAAAAGAACTTTTTAATTATATATATTTTTTAAATTGATATAACTAATGTTCAAAATTGATATATGCCAAAACGAGCCTAGCTTAGCGATAATTAGCGTATATCTCCAACCAAGAGGCTGTGAGTTCGATCCCCCACCCCCATATGTTGTAACAAAAAAAAAAATGAAACTGTCATGGTTGGCACTGACTTATTTTTTCCTCTCTCGCTCTCTCTTTCTTTTTATATTTAAATTACTTAACAAATAATTTAAACACGGAAGCTGTTGATTTTTCAGATTTTAGATCCATTGAGAGCAATGATTACTGGTCCTCCTCTAGAAGATGCTCGAAATCTTGCTCAACGTTATAGCCGAATGAGACAAGAAGCAGAATCACTGGTATTAAAAGTTTTCATCTTAATCATCAGTTGTATGCAGTACTGAATTGTTGGTTCTTTTTCCTCCCCATAAACCTTGATTTTTTACTTTTTCTTGTATTTGTAAATTTGTAAGTTCGGAAAATTGTACTGCCTTCTCAATTATTATTCAGGCAGCAGAAATTTCCAGAAGACGAGCACGTGTGAGGGAATTTTCTAACCCTGAAAATGTTGCAAAGTTACATGCTTCAGAAGCAAAAATGCAGGAACATAAAGCAAACATGGCAGTTCTTGGGAAGGAAGCTTCAGCTGCATTAGCTGCTGTTGAAGCTCAGCAACAGAGACTCACTTTGCAGAGGCTAGTTGCTATGGTGTGTATGCATTTTGTTTTAATTGGACAAAACACAATGTAAAGCATGCATTAACTAGTTAATATATGTTAATTCATGGTTGGAATGCTGTGATGAGTATGATATTCATTATGATGCTATTAATTTGAAGGTTGAAGGTGAAAAGACATATCATCTCAGAGTAGCTGCTATCCTTGGGGAGGTTGAAACAGAGGTTAGTTTCTCTTGAAATTTTTGTTACATCTACCATCATAATTAACTTTATGGATTGTTTCGTTATTTTGTTTAGATGGTCACAGAGAAACAACGAAAAGAGTCTGCTCCTCCTTTGATCTCATCAGAAAATCACTCAGCGAAATCATCATTCTTTTTGGCTGAAGTATGCCTCTCATTTACCATTAGTATTTTATTTTGAACCATCCACTTTTCATCTTATTTTGAACTACTTTTTCTATATTCGCAATACAACTTGTTTGTAGGATGTCTGCTGTGCGAATACTTTACCCCATTCAAGTGCCACTTTATTCATTATCTAGTTTTTGAATTCCTTTAATTCCTTCATAATGGCTTTCCAAGCTATCAGTTTTCGAGAGGATGGAGAAAAATAGAAATAAGCAAGTCAACGTTTGAGGGAAACAAGGATAATTCTGGATACGCATGCAGCTCCGAATGAGTGAAATTGGTCCCATTTACTCAACCAAGAACTGACATGCTTTCTGCTGTGGTTTATTTGGTGATGAGCCTTGCGGAAATATAGCTAATATTTGCAATATCAATAATCTGTCCTTTTGTGCTGCTTAATCAAATGTATCTAATGGTTGGTTCACTTGGAGTTGGACAACCTTTTGCTCTCTTTTTCCCTAAAATGACCTCAATTTTTTCCATGAACTGGCTCCTTAGATATGCCGTTTATTAATTGGTCATAATTTATAAATCTTTTGTAATATGTGCAGGCGGTGCATCCTTTTACTCCAGCATCAGAGAAAGAACTGAGCTTGTCAGTTGGTGACTATGTTGTCGTGCGGAAGGTACTTACTACTTTTTATCTCCTTAAGACAAACTTCTCAATTGTTTCAGTTTGTTTTCAAGTTCGTATGTTGCAAATTTGGACGCCTATAAATGTCATGAACTGTGACTAGAAAGATCTCGAGGACATAATTGCATCTTTTCTTCAGAACCTAGTGTTAGTTCTATTATATTAGTTTTCTATCATCAATTTTTGTCTTCTTTCTTGTTTATTCAAGTGATTCAGTGACAAGTCATGTAACTTGGTCTTGTTGTTAGTCTCCAATCCCTATGATCTGATACTAGTGAATCAAATAATTTGTTAAAGGGGTCTGATTGCAGTAAAAAAATAAAGTTACACTTTCCCTTATTCAATGCATAATGTACAGAAATAAATTTGGGAGAGCTTAGTGTTTGATTGGTTGGAGCCTTGATGCAGGTTCCATAAAGGTTGTTAGTGTTCATTTATTAAGTTGTCAATGGTTGTGGGGCTTTCAAGCAACAGGGGCTTCGGTAACTGTTGTGGTCTATAAGCATCGTGGATTGGTGGGTAAACTGGATAGATAGCCTCTTGGATATTTCAGAGGTTTCCAAAATTATCATATCCTAAAGTTTGGTACCTTTGTCCTCTACATCAATGTAGCTTCTCTCTGATTTTAAGTGGATATATGTTTGTTGAAATACTATAGATGCTCTCACTTCTAAGTCATTTATATCGGTTTTCAAATTTAGTTTTTCATCCCAGTGGTGCCAAGAACAGAAAGTTATGGTGGATTTGAGTTATTAGTATCATTAATTTTATAATCATTTGGGTTTTTGGGAAAACTGAGGGGAGCTAGGATTTTAATCTCAAGTGTAATATTATTGTTGTTGGGAAGGAAATATGTAACGCCAAAGAAAGCCTAAGAAATTCTTTTCAAAAAATTTCATAGAAAAGAAGTGGAATAGAATTTGTAACGCCACAATGATGAGCTTGTAATATTTCCATATTCCATACAATTTAATGATGGGATATCTTCTGCTAGGCTGTCAATTTATTTTTATTATTTCTTTAAAGAGTAAATTTGGCTGTCAAGTTAGGGGCACCACATTTGTTTTGCGAACTCTCTCTTAAATATTCGTTGAAATATTGGTATTATTTTGATATACATCTTTGGTTGAGATGTGAAAATTGAGACAAATCGTACTCCAACGAGGGAGACGATAATCCAAGTTTTGATTCGATCATTTTCCCCTCATAAAATGCACATTTTATATAAGATTTGTTTGTACCTTGTGATTTTGGAGATGAAAAGTAGTGTCGAGTCAACCTATTTCATGTCCTACAATTTTTAAGCTCAAAGGGAAAGTAAAACTTCTAGAATCTATTATATATTCTGCAACCTGAAAATCGACATATTTATGCAGGTGAGCCCTTCAGGATGGTCAGAAGGAGAATGTAAAGGTAATGCTGGTTGGTTTCCATCATCATATGTGGAGAGACGCCAAAGGATTCCCACTTTGAACACCGTTCCTGAAGCCTTTTAATCAACATCCGAGTGCATATTCCACAGTTGGCTTCATTCAGGACAGTAAGCAATGTTGCCCCAATTGTTCACATTTGTTTGTTTTCGATGTCATTAAATTTTATGTATTCTTTCCTCAACATCATGGTCTAGATGTGTACTTGTATAGTTAATTCTTTTTGTCTTCTTATTTGGAAGAGAGATGGTACAATTGCATGAACCGAAGCAATCTGCAGCCTTTAGCTATTCATATTGGCAAAAACAATTGAGTTATATTTAGCATTTATACTGTTTTGTTGTGTCCATCTTTAACATGACTTGAGGAACTAAATCATGAGTGTTTGAGTAAAGAGTCGATGAAAGTGAACCACTAAGATGTAGTTAGAATGATAAAGAAAGGGTTGAGACATGACTAATATGAACCAGACACAATTAAGACGTGTTAATCTACCACTAAATTCAAAAACATACAGGTTCGGGTACTTTTAATCTTTTTAATACATCTTTAACTCTCTAATTTAGGCAACACGATTGTCGTATGTATGCTCGACTTCGGTTGTGGGTGCTATAGGTAGGAGTACATTATGGCAGGATCAGTCACCTGGGCAAATCAACTCTCCTCCAAGAAGAATTGTGCTATGCCCCTCTGATCCCTATAGAGCGAAAGAGCTGCCTGGTGATCCCTAGGTTGCAGCACGTCCGGTCGTTAACTCCTCGCACCGCTGCCGCCGTTTCTAGGACCGACCGACGCCTAGATCCAACAAGTGGGCAACCGTATTATTTGGAATGAAATGATATTGCAGGGTGGGCAACTGTATTATTTGGAATGAAATGATATTGCAGGTTTGAAATGCATGATACCATATTATTCTACTACGAAACCCTAAACTCACACACTTGATATATTAGGTTATAGATTTTGTTATAGGTGATGTCACTTTCTCAAACATATGTCTTGGATGTTGTTTTGATTTTTGAATTCGAAATAAGTATAACATATATCTCTCCGTGTACAGTGACGGGTAGCATTCAACTTGCCCATGATTCTTATAGCACACCCAGCAAACAACCCGTTACTCTGCAATTGATTTTTCATTCTCCTTTTCTTCATGTCAAGAACCCATATGAAGGACCAACAAAGATGCACATGTCCCATCCGTGTTTTTCATCAAAGTTTCATGCGTTCCTTTTTCAATGATCTCCCCATTCTTCATCACTACTATAATGTTAGCTCCTTTGATGGTAGTGAGTCGGTGAGAAACAATGACGGTTGTTCTATTCACCATCACTGTTTCTAATGCATCTTGTGCAACATGCTCTGACTCAGTGTCGAGTGCGCTTGTTGCTTCATCAAGCAAAAGGATTTTCGGATCCTTCAATATGGCCCTTGCAATGGCTATCCGCTGCTTTTGTCCTCCAGATAACTGCATACCTCTTTCGCTCACAACGGTGTCGTAGCCATTAGGCAATGAATATATGTTGTGTGCATTAGCTAGTTTCGTTGCTAAAATTATCTCTTCCTCAGTGGCATGTCCCTACTTGCCGTAAGCAATATTGGCACGACCGTGTCGTCGAATAGACTCGATTCTTGACTAACCAAACCTAATTGTTGTCTCAACCAACTAAGTTTGAGTCTTTTTATATCTATTCCATCGAGAAGAACACAACCTTCGTCAGGATCATAAAATCTCTCTATCAGATTAATAATAGTTGATTTTCCACTCCCACCTTCACCAGCCAAAGCAATTGTCTGCATTTTAAGTTTTCAAAGAAGTTTGAGTTGTGATGTTTACGTAGTACAAGTAAGGTCATAAACTCAGTCTTCTACAATTAATTGTTTTGCAATCTTCAAAGACATACTATTCAACTCCAAACTTTCCAATCTAAACCAAACCGAACTTATTACCTATGAATCAAACATTTCTTAAATGGTTGATTTATGGTCATCTTTCAATATTTCTACCGAAATAAAACAGTTAAATTACAAGTTTAGTCCCTCAACTTCCAATTTTGTGTCTAATAAGTTTATGGAGTGTCTAGTAAATCTATAAATTTTCAATTTTGTGTCGGATAAATTCCTAAATTTTCAATTTTATGTCTAGTATGTCCGTGACCTAATCGACGTTTTTTAAAATTTACAGGCTCTTATCCTTGGAACATTGTATTTCATTTTCATTATTTCAATGAGAAGTTTGTATCTTGTTCCAAAAAAATTTACGTGTTTATTAGATACAAAACTGAAAGTTAATGGTTCTATTAGACACAAAATTTAATTTTATGTAGAATAGATAAGTTAACTTAAAGAACGACCTATCAGACACAAAATCGTAACTTCAAAGACATATTAGACATGTACAGTTCGTATATCTATTTAACACAAAACTGAAAATTATCTATTATACACTTTTTTAAATCTTGCTATTTATTAGACATAAACTAAAGGACTAAACTTGTAGTTTAAGCAATAAAACAAGCTATAAAGCATGTGGTGAGTAGTTTACGTGATTTAGTACAGAACTATATATTTATTTAGTTTATATATTTAAAAAAATAAAAAAATCTCTAATTTTCAAATTTTATGTAACCCCACCATTAGCTCGTTTGCCTCAAAATTGAAATCAATAACCAGACCATAGTCCTTCAAATTTAAATAATAAAATTAACATGTTAAACTTTAAAACGAAGTTATATGAAATTAATATATCATGAAGAACGAAATTGAGATTTAATTATTATTATTTTTACATTTCTCTGTTTAGGTGTCACTAATTGAGTACAGTACAATACCTTAGTCACTTCCTTCGTGACGGAATTGTTAACGGAGAAGGCGAAGGAATTAACAAGCTCTCCAAAAATGAGAATCACCGCCGGCTGCGACAGCCCGTTGCCGACGGCGGCCACCGTTCCGACAATCATCAAAACGACGTCGAAATTGTCTGCAAACGAAAAAAGCTTGTAAAACGGTACTTTCTCTTCATCTAATAATTCACTTCTCTTCTGATCTCCTTCTCCATCTCTCTTTTTCTTCGGTTCTCTTTCAAAGAGAGACGAAATCCAAATTCTACTGGCACAAGGCACATACCAGCGATTGAAATTACAAAAATAATATTAATAAAAATCTCTCAGTTAATTTTCCCCCTCAAATTAAAGTAGAAAAAAAAAAAAGATATAGAGAGACAAAAAGTGGTGGTGCTTTCATATTTATCCCTTGATAATGCGTCCCCATTTATTACTTTTTGGGTCGGGTGCATGATAATTGGATTTTGACAAAGTACTCTTTTAAGTGAATAAATGCTTATTCCATCGAAAGGTTAAAACAAAAATAAATAAATATTTTGAGAAAATTTTACTTTTTTATTTATTGCATTTATTACTTTTTTATTTTTAWTTGAAGGGATTTGCCAATAAAAATATTTTGAGAAAAGTATATTTTCCGGCCGGCGAGAGCGACGGCCGGAAAGCAGAACCCAACAGCAAAACCACCAAAAAGAAGTTGAGATGAAGTGTATGAATTTCCCAACCTGCAACCGGAAAACCCAAATTCAGAAACCCGGTGTCCTTCGGGTTCGGGTTGATGGGCGGGTGTGAAATGACCTTTTCAGCATCTTCAACAAGAACAGTGTCAGCACAGCAGACATCCGGCCGGCGACGTCGCCGGCGATGGTCTGAGTGTCGAACAAAGCAATGTGTTGTCGTAATATTGTTTGTAAGTACAGACCTAGAATCCGTGTCGATTGTCTTTGTCCKGTTACCATCCAACACGACACCCTCTGCCATCCATTCATCATTTCCATCGTTTCACCGTAACAATATATTTACATCTTCTAGGTGAAAAAATACAGTCTACTCTTTTAATTTTAGTCGCACAATAATTTAACTCTTAATTTTAGTATCAACTTCCTATGGTTTAAATTTTACAACAATTTAGTTTTAAAAATCTCATAAAAATTAAATATGGATTTTTATCATAYAGAGMTTACATTTGATGCAAACTAATTTATTTATTGTCAAAACGAGCATAGTTTAGTGATTGATATATATCTCTRACTAAGAAGTTGTGAGTCTTTTTAGTTGTAAGTAAGTGTAAATTAGTGCGGAGTTAAGTTCAGATCAACTACAAACTTAGATTGTTACTAATTTAAGAATATAAGAAATAAATTATTATGAATTAAAATTGAGGAAGCAGATTGTTGAAAATATGGAAACAAATTTATTGTCCAAAATCACTTGTCTTTGAATTTTTGCCATGCGTGTACATGATTTTCCTTTCACTTGTCCTCTTGTCGTTCTTTTCTTAAGTTAACGTTTGTTTGTTTTGTGTTTTTTTTCCCCACATTTCTTACGATCAAATTTGAATTCTTAGCCAAAATTTCAAAGTTGAAAAAAGAAAGATTAAAATTATTTTCTTTAGTTTTAGAATTTAATTTAGATTGTGAGAACATAGCAAAATAAAGAAATACATTGAAGTATTTATACGTTAAATTTTCAAAAATATCAAATATTAAAATAAAATAATTAATATCAATTCGGGCCTAAATGATTGTCTAGTTAAAAATAATCAAATAATTTGGTTATTAACTTTTTTTTTTAATTGTACTAAAAGAAATATTTACAAAAAAAAGTTACTATATATTTTGGTTATTAGGATTACCTTGTCATGCACTTAAGACTTGTTTCACAGTCAACTTAGGTGGTTGAAATACATGCTTGATCGCATGTGTTAAATATATACTTGAATCTACCGTTTTTATTTTGTTAAAATAAAAATAATAGTGAGGACTAAAATGACTTTTTTTTTTTGGTTTAAAAATCAAACTAGACATTTGAAAAGTTTATGATAAAAAAATATAATAAATCTAAGGATTTTAAGGACTAGAAGAGCATGGACTTTTAATTTTATGATCAATGTATCAATGGTTCTAATGAAGTAACGTCCATTTATAAGTGAAATGTATACTCACATAGAAATTAAGTAATGTCCGTTCCAATATCTAAGTACACGAACTTCAAACAAACCTAAAAATTATAAAATCACACGTTGCTTTTCACATTAAATTATAGAACTTAAACATTTTAAAAGGTTTCAAYTATGTCCTTAAACATATATTTTTATATTAATAAATTTTCATCATTCTTGTATTTTAATGTTGATACACACATTAGTAGATTAAAGACTAAATAACAAAAARGATACTATTTCTCATCAGGGAACAAAAAGGAAAAAKAAACTAAAAAGAACGACCCAGTACTCATGGAAAGAATTTTTACAATCAGTTAAAAAGTAAATATTAAGTTGGTGGTGTAACCACTCCGTACATTACCTATATTTAAATATTCGATAATATCTCAATATGAATATAGTTTAGCTATTAAGATATCTTTTTTTTTCATAGATGTTAGAGGTTTAATCCTTCTCCTGTTTTTGTTATATTAAAAAAAATAATTTTTTTCAATGTGATAATTTGGAGATTTTTTAATTTGATGCCTTTAGAGTATTTAGGTTAACCAAGGTAACTGATTTAGTGACCATTTACATAAATGAAAAAAAAAAAAAGTAAAATCGACTTCGACAAATGCATGTTTGAATTATATAATGATTGTCCATGGAAAAGATATTAAATTCGTACAAAAATTTCTTTGACAATCATGTGTGTGGTAGAATAAAATAGTTATCTTGTGAAATTATTTAGTTGGTATATGTATCCAACTCAGACACTCACATCTAAAATAAATAGAAAAAGTTTTGTTTGTCTTTCAAATTTAGATAATTAATTTTTCCTTTYTGTTGGATTTGTGAGATAGGATATTCTTTTTTCATTCATTCTTCCATGAGGGAAATTGACATAAATGGTCCACTGAAAAAAACTATTTGCTCAAATGGCCCACAATTGAAAAATTGTTTTCAATGGACCACCATATTAAAATAATGAATCTAAAAATGTTGGAATTACGTTTATACCCTCAATTAAAAAACAACCGTTGGTTTCCCTCTCTTCATCTTTCTCATGCGTTTCAACTTCTTCCCCTTCTTCCTCTCTTGATCTTTCTCGCTCGAACCACTGAAGTTATTCAAGTCACTTCTTCTTCCTTCTTCCTCTCTTAATCTTTCTGGTGTATTTCTTCCTATTCATTTCGCCCATTTTTCTGTTATCGTGCGTGCTTTTCAACGCCTCGCGGATTGTTCCCGTTGAACGCCTTCRCCTGCACCTCGCCCGCGAAACCAAGGTTAGGATCTCATCTCACTAAACCTACACTTAATAGTAATGGGTCATGTTTAATTTCGCTGTGGAGTTCTTCTTTGACGTTGTGGGTTTAGGGTTTTAGTTTGAACAATTATGTGAAATATTTATGTCTTTCGGGCGAATTAGGTAGAAATTGTCATGTGTTTTGAGAATCTCTTGAATTGGGTTTATGACTTTCTGCGGTTTCGAGCGAGATTGATAAGTTTTTAGAAAGTATTTAGAATTCGTTGGAAAGTACGGGCAAATTGGGGATCTGGGGTTAATTTCTTGGTGTAATTTCTCGGGGTATCCCGGGYGAGATTCAACGAGAAAAAGAGCTTCGAAGAATCTCGTTCGAGGTACCACGAAAAATGAAGGTTGGGGTGCTTTGCGTTTGTTAAATTTCTCGGGGTTCTCTCGGGAGAGATACGAACGAGAAAAATCCATCTGAGGCATCTCGTTCGAGGTACCACGAGAAATGAAGGTTGGCGTGGTTTGCGTCTGTTAAATTTCTCGGGGTTCTCTCGGGCGAGATATCGCCTCGAGATATTATACAGCTTCACATTTCTATCGGCTGCTTTCACGTTTTATCTCGCGTGCTAAGTGTGATATGTTATTTCTCGGTGGTATCTCGCCTTGGATTGGCACGAGAAATTGAACATAAATTACGCTCGAGGTACAACGAGAAARCACCCGAGAGAATTGTGAAGCTATATAATTTCTCGGGGCGAGATCTCGACCGAGAATTCTTCCAGAATTTTAACAGAACATTACCTGACCTTTTTTTTTCCTTTGTCATTTTAAATTTGCATATGTTTTGTATGGCTATGATATTGAATTGTGTTTTTACTTATATTCAGGTTTAAAGTATGGAATTGAG
>NW_019104502.1:1574722-1592295 GCF_001995035.1 Momordica charantia | reverse complement strand
ACGTTAGGTGGCAGTCTTAAAGAGACAACCTGTTAGGATTAAAAAAAATTTAATTAGACGTGGAGCCACATTTGTCATCTCTTCAAGAGTCTTCTACGGTCTATTCATAGGTTGTCTTTTGAAGAGACGACCGACTATTTTTCAAGTATTACTCTTAGAAGTAGTTTGATRGATAAAATATTTTTTAAACAAATAAGAAAAAGCAATGTAAAAAAAAAAAGTCCCCAATTGTGAACAAACACTATATYCTAGCAAAATGGAGATGATCAAAATGTTCTAGTGACGAATTATTTTTGTTTGGAGGCATACCAAAAATTCAATAACCATGAGAATATACTCCTACTTTATGGATAAGGTTTGGATATGTGAAAGTCCATACGATCATGTACGAATATTTTATATTAATAATCAACTAAAGCATAATTTAGCGGAGTAAAGTACATGCATCCAATTATGAGGTTGAAAGTTGGAATCCCCTATTGTATTGAAAAAAAATTATATTTAATAAAAAATAATTTCAAAGAAACTATATAACAATAAAACACCTAGTTACCACACAAAAAAAAAAAGGAAGAAAAAAATTATCCCCCAACTTTGCCATYTATTTCAAAAGTATAGAATTTCAAAAATATAAATACTACTGTTGACATTTTATTAACGTTAAAACGACGTGGCAATTCATGTGAAAACTTAGATTCAGTTTCAAGGGAGAGAAAATATAAAAGAATTTGTCACATCATTATAATTATGCTACGTCAACTTTCTATTTAAAATATTAATGAATGTTTATCTCAATGATATTTATSGAATCTTTTTTGAATGTCAAATTTAGTATTGAATTTTTTTATTTTATTTAAATTTTGTTGAAGATAGAGACATTTTGAACCAAACTCAAACTTGGGGGTTATTTATCATTTATTTATTRTAATATAGCCAAATAAAATTAACGAATTAATCTTTGCTCAAAAGAAAAAAATAACGAATTAATCGCTGCACGTTTTGCTCCCGAAAATAAAAAAGAAAAAGAATACCGCATTAAATAAATATATGGTTGGGAGGAAAAAAACAGGAGCCCCGCCCGCCGAGTCGATTGGGAGGTGCAGTGCACGCGCCACTTGCAGTAGTCAAATACAAAACCATCTCACGTATCGTCACGCGCGAATGGCTACTCGAGCGAGTAGGGAAAAACTGAGAACATACACTAAAACGATGCGTTTAATAGAGAAAGCGCGCGGGGATTCGTTTTCAAAAACATAATTTAATAATTAAAAAAAAAAAACTCAGTCTCTGTGTGGTGCCCTGTCTGGGAGGTCGTGCGGTGGAGAAGGCCCACTCTCGCCACCCACCGCTGAATCTTCAAACGCCATCTTCCTTAAACCCCAAACATTTCCCCCTGTAAAAACTTTTAGGGTTCATTCAAGATGTGCACTCCTTCGCAAGCTCAGCTCCATTCTGCCCATGGCGTCTCCTGCTTCTTTGCGGAGTTCACCAAGCGACGGTTTATGCCCCCAAGGTACTCCTCGGAACTCCCTCTCTCTTTCTTCCATTCCTTCAATATGTCTGCAGATTACGTGCGTTTCTCGTTTTTGGCTAACCCCTCTTGTTTGAGGGATTTGTTTCCGAAGGGTTCTTATCGTTGCTGGCATTTTTCTGGATTTGGTTGGGTTTTGTTTAGGGAATTCGTTTCTAATCTTTGGGGTTGTTTTGTTTGAAGCGCAACTGTTTGATTAAATGCCGAGGATGAATAGGAGTTATTTGCAATCTTATCTGCCTAGACTACTAAAACATTTTGTGTGTWTACTCGTGATTTGAATTTGTGCATCTTTTTTGAAGTGCTTGGAGCTGGGTGTTGAATTTACTAGTTCATTTTTTTTGTACTTCCTGATTGGTGGCACCGTACATTTGAAGTTTGCGATTATCATTCTGCCTACCTGTTTCAGATCGTATGATGAATTTTTTGATGTTTGTTCTAGAAACTAATAGGAGTTACTAGCAGAAAACTTTATAATTTGGTTGATAATTGGGATGAGAAGTGTACCCACCATGCTTGGGAACCTTCAGACTCTAGTCTATGGATGCCCTAAGACATAATTCTCACTGGATTGTCTTGTTTGCTTGCTTTAAGCTRTTTTTCTCGAGCAAGGTTATTAGTTATTGGATATTGAATTTGAAGCTATAATTCTGAATCTCCCTGAATCTCCCAAATATGTGAACACAACCCCCCCAGTTTGGGTTGGTGGGTGGGTGGGAGGGGGTCCCTCCGGCCTGACAAGTTCAAATAATTGCCCTTTCTTGCCTCCCAAAGGAAAACAAAGCAAAGGGAACGTTTCTTAAATACTTTCAATGGAGAGAAAGTCATTATTCAGAACTTTGTTTTTGTATATTTCTCAATTTGATATTGCATTGCATAACTTTCAAAAGTCTTGAGCAAGTATGTTGTGGTTAATTTTCAGTACTAATTCTTTTAGTATGGGAAGGAGCGATTTGGAGGTTTCAAGGTAATTATGATGCTGGAAAAGATCAACTGCTCTTGTTCGAGTAAAACCAAAAAAATCAACTATGAATTCTTTACTTGCACGTCGTTTTGCTTAGTGTTGTGAAGTACCATGGTGGTTGTGGTGCTCTTTAATGTGAATGTTGTCATCTTCTTTCCCATTACTGTTCTCCATGCTCAATGAACTGCTTTTGTAAACTTCCTCTATTTTCAATCTCAAACTCTCTCTAATCTGTGCTAGGTTGAGACATGGAAGCCATAGTTGCTGTAAGGTTCATGCAGTTTCGAATCGCTTTTCGTGAAGGATTTGCCTCGATTCGATGGCACTGTAGGATTTTATGCWTTGGTAATATTTCAGGTTTGGCAGAGGGAATGAAGCCACTGGTCCGCTGAGCATAGTGCTGTATGTAATACATTGATATTTTGTAAATTGATCTGATCTCTTTCAATCAAATTGGTTTGTAGATTGAATTTGCAATTTACAATTTCCATACCTTTATCTTTGAGCTTCTTCTGTCTATCAAATGGTAAGAATTTGATAGATATATTAAAAAAAAAAAATGAAGATCTGGGAGCACTGTTTCATGATCCCAAGTTYCTAACCATACTCGGCGTAAGACTTATCTTCCCTCGGCGTAAGACTTATCGTCTTACCTTCTAAAGAGTCTTTCGACTTCATCAAATGTAAGATGATGATGGCTAGCGTATTTATCTTAAGGGCATTTTGCAAGTTTGATTAAATTAGAGCATCCTTTTTGCCATAACTTTTTTTTTTTATTACAAATGTCGGGTGGAAAACCAAACCTTTTCGTCCTCAATATAATTTGTCCTTCATCCATTGTTTTTAGTACAATATGTGGGATACGAGATCGAACTCATAACCTTTTGGTTGAAGATATATGTCAATTACCGTTGAGTTATGCTTGGTTTTATACTTGATTGATATTTAATCTTAGTGTAGGTTGAATTTTGGACTAAAATGTAACTCAAATGTCATGTATCTTAGTATCTTAGTATGTAGATTGTCATATTCCTAGCATAGGAAATAACAAAAATAAAAAATTTCTTTCACCAAAACATTTAGATAATTTTTTAATGGTATACAATAATTATGGAGATATATCATTCATAATGTATAACAAATAATTAATATCAAATTATTAACGTCACATTAATTTGGTGATTCTTGAAACCAAAAAAAAAAAGTGGTCTCTTAAGAGTCGTATTTTATCTAGACCAACCTAAAACATGATTGCATATTTATATATGTGCGAAATTTAAAAATTAACATTATAGTTTTAAATAATTACTGAGGATATTATCTCAAAGAAAAAAAAACCTATAATTAAGGAAGGCCCAAGCCCGAGCCCATGGAAGGTTTAAAGTCCAAAACGCGATACGGTGGAAGCCCACGAAAGGCGGGCTCAAACTCAACCGAAAATCCGAGGGCGGTGCCATTTCTGATTCTACGGTTCCTTCCATTGATTCTTCAGAAACGCTCAATCCGACGAGGAAGCGGTGAAAGAAAATGGTAGTCGAAGAGACGATCAAAGCTACAACCGCAGAAGATCTTTCTAATTCCATCGCAAATCCAAACCCTAAGGGACGAGGCGGTGACGAAGATGAGGAGCTTGAGGAAGGAGAGATCGTCGGGGACGACGACCTCGACTCCTCCAATTCTTCGGCGGCGATAGTGCACCAGCCCCACCCTCTGGAGCACTCTTGGACCTTCTGGTTCGATAACCCCTCTGCCAAGTCCAAGCAAGCCACTTGGGGTGCGTCTATCCGGCCGATCTATACGTTCTCTACTGTTGAGGAGTTCTGGAGGTAGAATTTCTTTTTCTACGTTTCCCCCTTGCTTTTGATTCTTATGTTGATGGTGTTTCTTGGTATTCTTCTTCTTCTTCTCTATTTTTTTTCGAATATTTAGGAAACTTCAGGTGAAAGGGGCGTAAGAGATTGAATTTTCTTCTATGTTTTGTGTTAATTTGATTGTCTTGGTCTTGTTGGATTTAATTCAAAGTAAGCTGAGATAGAGAGGAGATTGTGATTGTTAGGGCTGGAGAGAGGGGGTTTATTGATGGAGAAAATGAGAAAGAACTCTAGTTTTCTCGTTGCGGATATTGAAGGGGTCGAGTCTGTGGACTAACGTTCTTTATTCTATGCTTCGATGTTTCTGCTTGTTGCATTTTCCTGTTTTCGTGTGCATTTCCAATCATTCTGTTGATAATTTTCCTAGGGTTTCGGGTGGCAGCCCCGTTGAAAACTTCATTTTTGACGTTCATGTGAATCATCTTTGTGATTATTCTCAAATTTAGTATGAAAGTCGTTGATTATATTTCTGATGTCTAAACTTGAGAATCAGGTATAAATAAGATGTATTTGCAGTTATTCAAATGATGGTATTAGGAAATTGCTTGGAATTTATATAAACAGCCTTTTCTTCTGCTAATTCATGTGTTATAAGATGCCCCGGCCCTTTTTTCCTCCAGCARCTAAAATTTGGGCGAGGTTAGATGTTCATTGGGAGTAATAGTTTTCAAACCATAATCCCTTCTTGTTTTGCACTTTGCAGCAATGGTTTGCTTACCATCTTGCCTCCTCCCTCTTGTTTGCTCTTTTTTTTCGGTGTTCCTTGAATTCTCTTGGAGTTTTTGACTTCATAAGTCATACTATTGAACAAAATAGAAAGTTGGTATTGGCAAAGCATTTGCATGCGCTGTTTGCTTCGRGAACATTTCTGTCTATATGCTTATTCTGCTGCTTTTCGTAATTATTGAAAATCCCTCTTTTGTCATTGAATGGAATATTAGCTTTAAGGGTCCATTGATTACTTAAAGTTCTAAAATGGTTGCCCCATGTAGATACCATTTTTGACAAGAGTGTTACTGTCTTGTAATATTTAATCTCGTATTTTTAATTGGTTGTTAATTTACCTCTCTATTTGTCCCTTTATTTTCATTTTCCGTGCAATTGATTGACCAATTTGTTCATGTTTTTTCTTGCTTTTAGTGTTTACAACAATATTCACCATCCAAGCAAATTGGCARTGAGGGCAGATTTGTACTGTTTTAAACATAAAATTGAGCCAAAATGGGAGGATCCTGTTTGTGCGAATGGAGGGAAATGGACTGTTAACTTTTCAAGGGGAAAATCTGATAATGGATGGCTGTACACGGTACCACTCAGAAGTGCATGTTCAATTTGACTGACTGACGGTAGTTATTTATGATTTTTCTAATGGTCAATTACTTGTGTCAGCTGCTTGCTATGATCGGAGAACAGTTTGATTGTGGTGATGAAATTTGTGGAGCAGTTGTTAATGTTAGATCTGGGCAGGACAAGATATCGATTTGGACAAAGAATGCTTCGAACGAAGCTGCTCAGGTAATAGCTACCATACCAATGATTTATACACAACCCTTAAGATTTATGCTACATCAATACACTATTCTATTATGGCATGCAAAGTACCTCTGGATTTATGAACAAAACTTCTGGATTGTGTTTGATCATTACTCTCTATATTATTTTTATGAAATTAATTGATGTCTATGCATCTGAAATTCCTTTTTCTGGCCAGGCGAGCATTGGAAAACAGTGGAAGGAGTTCCTTGATTACAATGACAGCATCGGCTTTATATTCCACGTAAGTATGATGATGCTATAATTGATGTYTATATCTATAGGTTACATTTGCATTTCGGATGGTTTTTCCTTGATTGTTTGTTTCTTGTTTCTGACAAAAAGTTGTTTATTTGTTCAGGATGATGCGAAGAAATTCGACAGACATGCGAAAAACCGATATTCAGTATGATCTGTGTAGGGTTTCTAGTGCATAGCTTGGCAGGAGAGGAGGATACTCGTCCTAGTTCTGCATCAGCATGTTAGGTTGAGCTGTGGCTTCTTCTTCTTGTTTCACCCCCACCCTCAACAAACACACCACCAAAAAGAAAAAAACAATGTTTTCTGCGATTAGGAAAATTTTATGTGAGAATCGCCATTGCCCATTACAACACCTGAATCCCAGATTCTTGTTCTGTACCTGACAGTTCTAGCATGAGATGGAACGGGATACTGCTCTTCTGTAATCAAATGATATTAGCTTGAACTGAATGGATATTCGTTTCATTTTTCTTTCTAATCGTGTAGCCCCCTATTAATTCAATCCCAAGAGTCAGAAAACGTAATTGATGTTTAGATAATTTGCTCCTTTTGATGATAATATTCTCCTTCAGCCAATTCTAATACCCGAATCATCGAGGTGCAGAAGCTCCTTTTTTGTAGCTCCTTTTTTGTGACCCAGGGCGTGATGTGGATGCGATCTCCTCTTCGTTGTGAAAGAAGTAATGAAAAGGTCATTCACTTATAACTGATCCGCAGGACGATTAAGTTATATATATTATCAAAATACATTAATTCAGTATTTATATTTTCCTATGTTTGAAAAGGAAAAAGAAAATAAATATGCCATAGTTTGATAAAATTTCGTGATCTCATGTGGGTGCTACTAGCGTTAGTGAGAGACTTACAAGTCAAAAGAATACGGACATTCAAGAATTAAAAAAATATTTTAAACATTTTTTAATCAATTTTTTCTAAGAATATTTACCCCTCACCCAATTTGGTTTAGATATATATATTTACAATTACAAGTAAATTKTTAAACAAGTTTGTTGCAAAGGGAATCAATATAAATGTGCATAGAAGTTAAAACTTGAAAAAATAATTAGCCAAAATTGAACCTTTTCTTGAAGGATTATCATTTATCACCAGGCTTAAATTTGTTTCCAAAATTTGGAACGAAAAGCAAAAACATTTTTGAGTTTAAAAAAAGAAAAGTCTCGGGCCGCGGCCCCCACTTCAGCTATGAAAATTTCGCGCCATTTCTTGTCTCTCCCTCCATAACCTCCTCGATCCCCCCAGGATTAGCTTGGCGGCTGAAGCAAACAAATCCGCCCTCTCAAATTCCCCCAATAACTATAGATTCTGAAGAGCAATGGGGATTCAGGGGCTATTGCCGCTGCTCAAATCCATCATGGTTCCGATCCATATCAAGGATTTGGAGGGTTCTTCTGTGGCGGTCGACACCTACTCTTGGCTCCACAAAGGCGCTTTCTCCTGCAGCAAAGAGCTCTGCAATGCCATACCCACCTCCAAGTATCTCCAGTTTCTCTATTTCTTCTGGATTTGCCGTTTTCTCTTCTGGGTTAAAAAAATCAGATAATGTTTACGATTTCTGTGTTAGTTACTCGCACTCTGTACCCGTATCTCGGATACCCAGTTCGTAAAACGGCTCTGCGAGTTGTCTTGTCCGCTTGAAAGTCGGTTTCTTCTCATTGTTTTGGTCATTTAGCTTGTCTGGATATGAATATTGGTATTGGGGTTGAGGGGCTTTCTTCTTGAAAGTGTCATCTGATGTCTAATTTTCTGCATTATAGTTATAATAGGTTTATAATCTGCCGCTTGATTTTTATTTAGTCGTCAAATGGCATCGGGGCGCTTCAGGTTTTAACAAAATATTGACAGGCATAATGTTCGGTGATAAAAGGTTCTGCTTCTTCTCTTAAGGAGCAAACTGCAAAGCCCATTTTCCTTTTTGTTTAGTCTAAGAATCAGAGCAACCTGGCAGGAAACAAAATCTTGTGCCAAGTGCTTGCTGGCTGCTATAATTCTTGGAAAAAAAATTTAACCTACCATTCTGCAGTTTCTTTGATCCAAATGCAGTGGATAAGAAAATATTGCTCTTCGTTGTTATTTGTTGACATTTGTAAATTGAAAAGCAATATAAACTAAAGAGATGAAGAAAGTGGCTTTGGTAGCAGCATTGTCGAGACTCAATCATCAAGAGGTTTATCGTATATGGGAGTGGTTTTGGATAGCAGTTTAGACAAATAAACAAAATAGAGTACACATATTTTGAATATCGGTTCTGACTTTCTCTATTTGGTTTTATTATAGGCACATAGATTATTGTATGCACAGAATAAATCTACTACGGCACTACGGAGTAAAACCTGTTCTTGTCTTTGATGGAGGTCTTCTTCCAATGAAGAACGAGCAAGAAATCAAGCGGGCGAGGTATGACAAGCATCAACCCACTTGCAGTTTTAGTTTCATAAGAAGTTATTATCGATATTCTTTGGGGATCAATGGTGCTGGTTATTACCCCATATTTTTCCTATTGGCAGCCTTATTCATATTTTCGAAGTTGAGATTATTTTAGACGATAAACATCAAGACTGAAGAGTTGCATTTCTTTTTGTATTTAGTTTCTCAATTTGTTTTTAATATATGGTTTCCACGCTTTTAAAGTCGTGCTTCATCTGAAGAAACTCACTTTTTAGTTTTTACCACAGGTCGAGAAAAGAAAATCTTGCCCGTGCAAGAGAACATGAGAAATCTGGCAATTCTGCTGCTGCCTTTGAGTGTTACCAGAAGGCCGTTGATATAACACCCTCAATTGCCCATGGACTAATTCAAGTAACATACTTTTTCATAAATGTTATGTTAATATTGTCAAAGGGTTGTATGAATTATATTTCAGTGCTCAAGAATGTTTGTAGATTTGACATAAATTCATTCTAAAGGTGTTAAAGCGAGAGAATATATCCTATGTTGTGGCACCTTATGAGGCAGATGCTCAAATGACTTTCTTGGCCATTAGTAATCAGGTTGATGCAGTTCTTACTGAGGACTCTGATCTAATTCCATTTGGCTGTCCAAGGGTGAGCTATACAGAAAGACACTCTTGTAT
The DNA here is from genome assembly GCF_001995035.1 of Momordica charantia. The sequence goes on along the minus strand of NW_019104502.1, from coordinate 1,583,044 downwards.
TCTTTTCATTTCCCAATCCCATTGATATTCTTAGTTGTAATCTGCTTCTACTCTTTACCTAATGTAGAATTCTCAATGATTTTTGTTGCTCTGCTACTGTACAAATCAGATTATCTTTAAAATGGACAAATTTGGACAAGGAGTCGAATTTCGATACGAAATGTTACAAAAGAACAGGGACTTGAGTCTTGCTGGATTTACAAAACAGATGATTCTTGAAATGTGCATTTTGAGCGGTTGTGATTATTTGCAGTCATTGCCAGGAATGGGACTTAAAAGAGCTCACGCACTTATCAAGAAATTTGTAAGTTACGATAAGGTGAGTTTGAATATTCAATGATGTTTTATGTTTAAAAAAAAATGTTTTGGCTTTTTGAGAATATGGTGTGTTTTATAGGTCATGTTTTCATGTGTAACRTAATGACTTTATTTAGGTGATTAGACATTTGAGGTACAGCACAGTTTCAGTTCCTCATCTTTATGAAGAATCATTCAAGAAAGCAATGTTGACTTTTCAGCATCAACGGATCTACGATCCTATCACCGAAGATATTGTACATCTCTCTCGAATATCCAATGATATGGGAGATGACTTGGACTTCTTGGGCCCATATCCTTTATTTGGAGCTTATTTTGATTTTCTGGATACTTTAGTACTATATTCTTCTTCTTTAAATGCCCAGGATCAATAACTTAACATATTATACATCGATACCGCAACATATAGCTAAAGGTATAGCAGAGGGAGAGATTGATCCATGTACTAAATTACCATTCCAGGTACATCATATATTTATTACCATCTCTCTTTATCTGATCAGTGACATTTTGGTTTTGGCTCTCTTTTCAGAATTTCCTTGTCTTTGCAAAACCTGGATGTTKCGTGCAACAATTCCTAAACTAGAGGAGTCTGTAGTTGAAATGTAATTCGGAAGCCAGACAAATTTGAAGCAAATTGTAATTCGCTTCATAAGCTAATTCACTTATCCAAAGAACTTATAATGTAGTTTCTATGATATTAAATAGGAATGGAAAACATGTTAGTGCTTTAATTCAGAGTTATTCTCATAAAGTCTGTTTGTTGTATCTTTCCTTTCTTTTTCAACTTCATTATGGGGAGGGGTTGTACGCTAATTTGTTACGTTTTAATGGTCACAGTTCTCTGGTTTCTTTATATGATCAGGAGCAGAATATCAATACTGGAGTGGTGCAGGAAAAACCTTACAAATTAAAAGAATTTAACGCTGGAAGTGTAAAGAAAAAGCTGGATTTACCAGTGCAGAAGAATGTCCTGACGAAATACTTCTGTATCCGTGGCAATGTGTATTATATTCTTCTTATCCTTTGTTACATAGGCCTTACTCTAGCTTCAACTGTTATACTTCATGCCTAAGCAATACGCAGGGTTACAAATAATAATCATATATGAGGGCATCCTTGCAGGATAGAATTGGGTGGATGATCTGTTCCCATCTTATTATTCACTTCTTACGAATACTAGGCAATTCTTCTGCTTTTCTAAACTGTATTAGCCGACTTTGCTATTTTCGTACGTCAAAGGCACTCCTTACCGCATTCACAAATGGTATCATTGACCAAAGGAATGCCATCAATTAAGTCTTAGTTCAAAAGTTTTTGGAAGAAAGCCACATGGTGATAGATCCCAACTACATGAAGTACAGAAGTAATGCTCTGGTACCATCAAGGATCTATGTTGTAAACATACATGTGTGATGTGTGTGGTTGTGAAATGTGAGGTGTGGAATTGTGTATACTGCTCTTGTCAATGATTAAGCAACTGAAAAGGGAATGCTTTGTTTATAGTGCATTGTCTTTTCAATTAATTGTCTTTTACAATCACAAGTTTGGTGTTTGAGTGAAAGTGGGTTGTCAAGTATTTCTTAACTCCAACAGGTTTTGCCTCTCTTGAGGCCAAGAGAAAATTTAGGGCACCAAAGCTATCAGCTAATCACCCAAACTCCAGGGATGACTACTCAGTTTGTCCCGAGGAGCGGGTTGGTTGCGAAGATAGCTGCCTGCCGGCATCTACTACTCATCACTCTGTACATGCAGAGGGTTGTCTATCTACTTATCCTGTAAGAAATTAAACTGACTTTGGTTCTTGAAAATATAATGTGAACCATGCTCGTCTGTTGAAACAATCTTGATCTTTCTTCTTTCTTTAATTCTTCTGAATTAATCAGGTAAGAAATGATAATGCAGCAGGATGTCCTCTTTCTGATTCTTCCAGTGAGGGCAAGGGTATGTGTCTCTCTATTCTGAAGAATCACTTTTGACTAGATTATGTACTTATTTTTTGTTTCATGAATGTGAAAGATATGGTAAATAACACAGAAGAAGAGGAGCATATTTTACTGCAGCAGCCCACTCAATCAATTCATAAGCCTTGTATAACTCTGCATAAGGAACCCGATTGTGAGATCCTTCCTGATACGATGGGAGAAAAAGTGAGGAAAGAGAATAAAAGAATCATTGTAAGGAGTTCTTACTTTAAGCACAAGTCAGAAAGCAATGATGAACAGGAGAGCAACCAAAAACTCTCTGACCAGAATAATGCAACTGTTGATATGCACGAAACGACCACTTCCGAGGTTGCCTCTTTTACGAGTAACTCTTACGACAGTTCAATCACAAAAAGGAAAGCCTCCCCCAATGAAAACATTCAAATAGTAAGTGCTTTTATGCAATCCTTTTATTAAATTGGCCTAATTAGTACTTACTAATAGTTGGTGTCTTTTTCAGGACAATATGAAAACTAAGCATTTGTGTAAGGATACGTTGCACCCTTATCATGGTAAGTGTTTAATAAAAGCTTCTTGCATTGTTGGGATTCTGAGGGGACGGTTGAATTTTTTTTGTTTTGAGCTTAATCCGAATTATGCTGCTTCCCTTGTTATTGCCCAAGAATTTGTCAGAGAAGTTTTTATTTTTTTCTCAAGTCGTTTGTTCTTTTTTTTTTCGGTGGAGTTTGAGTTACTTTGCTTGTGAACTAGATGAAACAGTTTTGAAGACAAAAACCGAAGAAGGGAAATTTGGATCCAATATTTCTCATTTAAGTCATTACTCAGACATAGCAGAGAAATCAATGGAACAATTTGTTTCCGTAATATCATCATTTCGATTCTCGTCCGGGTCTCGAGCCAGTGGTCTCCGTGCCCCGTTGAGAGATGTTCAGAACACCAATACCAATAGGTAAAAAATATAATCCCTTTCTTGATCTTCAAGGTCATGGACTTGTTATCTACTACCAGATTCATCATCTTGGACTTGTTTCCAATTTTATTGAAGGTCTGCTGCTACTGCAATGGACCTCAGCCAATTTGCTTACGTACCAAATAAGCACAGGGCTCCCTTGCGGTTCCGAAAAGGCCGAAGTTGATCAGTATTTAAGCATATCTTTTCGGTTGCATGAGAAGGCATGACTCCATCCATTTTATTTTATTGAATGTGAGTATGAACATTCTCATTGATTCTTGCTACTCACCTGCTACTTGTATTTCTAGATTTATCTGTTTGGTTTTATTTTAGAGCCAAACAAGAGTTCACAAATGGTTCATCTTCGACTGCTCGGAGTGTTTCGGCTACGTTGTAACCTGCAGCCTATCCCTGCTTCATGTCTGATCTGTAAGTCTAAATGTTTCCTAATCAACCATATTCTTGAAATTTCAGGCACGTGAATATAGTTACTGTCACCATTGCTTCAGATCCTTGTTGGAATGTTCTTGAAATGTTCCTTGTTGGATCTGGATTTGTTTCATCAATGGCATGCACATGTAATTACAAAAACAATTGAAGTGATATATGACAAGTGATGCGTTTGATTCAACTCCTGAAGTTTCATGCATCTGAACAGTTGGTTTCTTTTTGCTTTTGTTTTCTTTCTAGAAAGGAAGTGTTCGTTCCCTTTTTCTTCAAAAGAAACTAAACACATTTTTATGTCTATGTTATTTTGTCAATATTTTGGTATGCGAGTTTGATAATGCTCCTAAAAGAGAGAAACCAAGAACATGAAAACAGATTATCAAATGCACATTTGTAAAAGAAAAGGAAGCTTACCAAATAAATAGATCCTCAGATATCAAATCATAAACTAAAGACTTCAATTCTAGTTAATAATTGGGGTGGGTTAGGTTTGTGTCTCTTGATAGACAGAGAAGTTGAACTTATATTTGGTAATGAGCTTGATTTTACATCAAAGTTTAGACTTGTAAAACTCATCTTTTTATATTATGTGCTAATCTATATAAATTATTAATTTACCAACCAAATACAAATACAAGTTATACAAATTTAGGCTTCAATAGCCGATTCCTTTCTACAATTTAACATTAGAACTTGTCATATGACACTTGAGTGTCACAGTAGAGAGGAGTACATAAATGAATCGATATCACATCCGAATAAGAATGAATTTTGAGATRATGGAAGTATGGTTTAGAAAAGTTTAAATGAATGGATAGTTATTACTTATATTAAAAACTGCATCTTTCTTTTTGGTTCATCAATTATAAGAATTTCAAATTTAAGTGTGATTGGCTTGGAGTAATCTCAGAYAGTTCCCGTTCTTTTAAGTAGCTTGCAACTAGGTCGCAGGAAAATATTGAGGCAAATAGGTGCYGAATCCAGATTTCGAATTTTGGTTCAAATCTTGGGCTTGGGACGTTACATGTCAACTCAAAATTAGAAAGCAAARYTTATTGAAATCGTGAGTCTAGCCATAAATTTAGACATATGACAACATTTTACCTTTTTAAAAMAATTGAATTTTGTTGGTTGGTATGGTACGAGAGAAGTTTGAACCTCTAACTTCAAAAAGAGTAAGTGTCAATTAGTACTTAACTATACTAGTGTCCACGTTTCGTTGTACCTTCAGTTTAGGTGTAATGTTAGAAATAATAATAATAATAATAATAAATTGCCTGAAGTAGTTATGAAATGATTAAAAGAAGGAAAGAACACAAAAATTTACTAAATTAGGAAGATTAAAGTCTTGCACATTATATTTAATACAAAAAGACAAAAGCTAAAAAATTTAAAATTATTGTGAATTCATTTTCCCAACCCGCAATTCACTCTGGGAAAGCTTTAATTCCTCATATTTTGGTTGAGTGAAAGCAACCCCTRTCCACTCGATAAACCCCATTCTAATATATTATTTTTCTGGGGTTGTATTGTAATTTTAGTAAGTTCGGTGACTCGATCGCAAAGTGCTGCTACATTTGTCTTTACGTGAAAACTTGGAACATTAAATATTAGGCCAATTCAATTGGATGAAGCAAATTTTTGCACTTAATTCTTACGATTTAACTATGAGAATTTTTAAATTTATTTTTCCGAATTTATTAAACCATCCAACTAAGTTAACTTGAATGAGGATGAAAAAAAAACTTATTAAAATACATTTATAGTCCAAATTCTAGATAACATGCTCTCGTCTAGTCTAGAAGTAAATAAATAGGCATTCGATGACACTAATCGAGAATATCCGTAATAATTGATGAGATTGACCACAACAAAAAGGTACATTATTTGCTAAAGCGAGCATAACTCAACGCTAATTGATATTTAATTTTAATTCGTGAGTTTAATCCTCCASCTCTSCATGTTGTACTAAAAATATAAATTACCTTATTTTTCCACCAAAGACATTTTCTTATATCTTGATAATTTTTTAATGCTTGCTTACCTGTATTAGAACTAAATTTAATTCTTTTTATTTTTTTTCTGTAAGGATTCAAATGAAACAACTATTATTATATATAATTACTACATAAAAACAATTAAGGAAACTGATATTTGTGCCGGCGCAGTGGAGCAACTTCMGCTGACGATCTCTYATCTTCATGTTTATTTGTTAAAATCTTATGCTAATTATWATATATATAAAAATAAAAATTTATATGTATAAATATGTGTCAATTTTTAAAACAGGAAAAAGTTTTATTTTGCATAAATAAGTCTTCTTTCTTTTTTTCATAATTAGAGATATATTAGTGAGATATTCCAACCCTGGTTTTCTAAAAGTAAGATTTTTCCTGATGATGTCCGTCCTAACCTCAGCGAAATTATTTTCAATTTATAAATAGTCTCTTTARTTTAATTGTYACAGACAATCTTAAATTTTTCCTATTTTSAATGTATAAGTATTTTATTATAAATTATTGTAAGGATGTCTTGTTTCTTCTCTATAAATAATCAAAATTTCAAGATTACTCTTTCTTTTATATGATTTTTAATTTAGATTTTACCAAGTCTAAAAAATTTCTGGATTCACCACGGTTCAAATTCTCGACTTTTCAATAAAAAATAAATGTCTTAATAAGTTGAGTTATGTTTACGTCTAACTCGTTGGATGGAAAATTATGTGTATAAACTGTGTGGTTATCATTTTTGGAAGGGCAGTAATAATTTAGTACCATGGTTTTTGTATGTTGAAGGCCTCTGTAAAGAGAGCTCACTTTTGTGTTTTGTCACAAGAAAAATAGAAAGTGTTATTTTTAGAAAGAAAACTGTTTCCTTTGAATTTTGAATGTGAACTCAGTCACATAAGAAAACAACGTCATCTCTGTTTTTTTCCAATAAAACGGAACTCACCAAACGCGGAAATCTCATTATTATTAAACTATTTTTTAGTGCAAAAAATATGATTTTTTTATTGAAAATAAATGTCTTAATTAATTGTGCTGGACTCAAATTAACTATTATTAAAATACTTTGGATCTTAGGTTCTCGTTTGATTATTAGAAATTAAAATGACGATCGATGAATAGTCRGAATAAAAATCAACCGAAATTATTGAAAAGATGTGAGACTCGTCAAATAAAGAATAAGAACAGAATTGTTGAGGCTTCAGGGGAGAAATAAGATTAACTTACATTTTAGTAAACTCTTCAAAGGTAATGAACTTCTTTGAACTTTACGGAAATTAGTTAGATATCTCTCCCATCCAAGGTATTACATGCATTGGATTTTTAATAACCCTGATTCTTCCACGTCACTCTTAAATTATGTCCAATTGGACCCCACTCGAAACACCTATTGTAGGGTAGATGATAATTGAGATGGCAAACAGGGGTTTTTATCTCCTTAGGATGTGTYTGAGAGTGATGATAGAATGAAYGTTTTTGAAAAAAGATATTTAAGTATAGTTGATTTTCCAAAATTACCATTCAAGTATACCTTAAAAATCATTTAATGTGATTTTAAGCTTTTATAAAATCAATTTTTTTAATTTGCCAAACATGAGCAAAAACTGATTTTGACAATAACAAAAGTGATTTTCATGCCAAAATCACTTTTGTTATTATCAAAATCATTTCCCTTTCTATTGTTCAGGTTTGACAAATTAAAAAATTGATTTTAATTGAGGATTCTGTCGCATGTGATGGCACATAGGCGAGTGATTGGGAAAATGGAGTTCTCTATGTATACCAACAATGGAAGGACGCTGRAGGGACGAGATTTGAGTCGATTATGAAATTCGATTATTCAAATGATCAGATTCTTAGAGACGTGATCAGAATCAGAGTGGTGATGAAATCTCTAACATCATAGTCAAAATCACTCCCAAACACATCCTCGTTAAATTATAATCATATATTAAAAAAATCAAAACTCACAATAAAATATATCTATGAGGTGCTTTAATAACAATTTCGTTTTTTTTTAATTAAGCTTAAGAATAAACTTCACTTTGTATTTTTTGTTTTGTTTTGTTGTCTATAATTCTTAAAAATGTTTGCAAAATGTAACCCAAACTTTAAAAGTTTTAAAAAGGTAATTTTTAAAAATTGATGTTATTTTTTCAATTTGACTAAGATTTGAATATATTTGTAAGAAAGATAATGGAGGAAAAAAAAAACGAAACCAACGTAATCTTGAGAACAACAAATCATTTATCATTGTTTTCTATTTAATATTTAGTTCCTTAATTTAATATTTTTTTCAAATACAATTAAAAGTAACACACCAAATGCAAGATTTAATATAGGCTAAAATTGAGAAGTTATAAATTAAAGAATTAAAATATAAAGCGAAAACAAATTGAGTGATCAAAATTCAAAATAACTTTCCAAAATTCAGAGAATACAATAGGAAATTGGTAAAACTAAAGTAAGCTACATTTAAACCTTAACCCAAAAAAAAAAAAAAAAAAATTATCTAATCACCGTACTCAACAAGTCTTCTCGTCAGAAGCTGCAGCAATACAATGGCTCGTTTCTTTGAAAACAAATCCCAATCCCTCCCACAAAATTTGACAAACTGAACTTTGTAAATACAATTTTTAATTCCGATTATTTT
>NW_019104502.1:1542762-1574462 GCF_001995035.1 Momordica charantia | reverse complement strand
CGACGCTTCCAGGAATTCTCACCGGAAGCGAGCTCGCAATCGCAATCGCAGTCGCAGTCTCCGCCATTTCCTTCTCCGACTGCCGGCCGTCGCGCGCCGCCCGATGATACTTATTGAAGCAGTCCTCGCCGTCACGGCGGCGGTAACGACACTGGCGGCGATCGGCGAAACTCTCTTCGGATTCCTGGAATTCTTCAGCCATGTGAAGATTGATTGATTGTAGCGAAGGAAAATGGAACAGAATCACAAACTCAGAACCTCAAGAGAAGAACAGAGGAAATCGAGGGCCGGTATTTATAGAGAGAATCGGAAGAGACTCAGCTCTGAATCGTACTGTGCACACATTTTGTCTTTTTTATAAAAGGTCAATGACGTCATATTATTACAGGTTCAGTGGGGCCCACATTTTCTCTCTCTCAAGTTTATTATTGTTATTATTATTATTAATAATAATTAAAAATTTTATATGTGTAGACTGTAGTTTTCATTATTTATTATAATTGTGGAAGCGTCTCCGTTACAGTTACTTGTGGGCCACGGAGTTTCGGAGCTGTTGGCTTGCGTGGGCAAGTCATTGACCTGTCACAAATCTGCTGTCCACGTGTCCCATATTTTCTGCTCTTCACATTAATTAATACTTATTTACTGCCAAATACGTCCTTTTTTTTCATTAATCATTAGTTTTCATTAATCATTACTTGTAATCTGATTTATTGCAAATTTAACTTCTATTCTTAGTTTTGGATTAAATTACGTGTTTAGCCCTTCAATATCGATGGTTGGGTTTATTCGAAATTTATAATTATGCTTCTTTGATACAATAAATAGTAACGAGTTGAAATTTCCACTTTAAAAATAAAATAAATATCTTAATTGTTGAGTACGAAAATGTTGATTTTARTAAGTTAATATTCTTAATACAATTTATTAAAAATTGATGTGACACCGTGATTAGATACATGAGAGATGATTTTGTAGTATAGAGGAGTACAACAACCCGATAAAATAAGAGTAAAGAGAGTCATCAAATTTGATGAGGCAAATAAATCAGGAAAAAAAATTGTTTAGAGATGCAATTGAAATTTTGTAAAGTTTAGGTACTAAATAGATAAAACTACTAAAGTTTAAGAAGTAAACTTATGAAAAAACTTTTACTTATTTTATTTTCACTCTTTTTTTCCCTTAATTTTCTAATTGCATATATTTTGACCTTACCCCGACATAATTTTTGTAAATCTTATTATATATACATGCTACTTGAAATATAGACATGTCGAGTATCCCACCATATTTTAAATTAAATACATTACATATAAATGTAAGGCGGAGAAGGACAATGTTTAATATACAAGTTAGAAATAAAAATAGAATATGATGAAATAAATATGAAAGTTAAAAGAAAAGAGAATGATGTAAATTCATGTGTTTCACAAAAAGTGTGAGGAGAACTAAAGTTAAAACTCTTTTTATAGTYTTATCACAAGGCCAGGGACCAGGGTGCACCATGAAATGAATGAAGAGAGAGGAAAAAGATAAATTTGGAGAGTGAAAAAAACATGAACCACATATTTTTTTATTAGAGTATAAATTTTTACAAGAATCGTGACACTAAAGAGATTTATGCGTGAGTAGAATTAATAATACTTTTTTCAATTTGCTAAAAAGTGTTTCTTTTTAACAACTAAACTAACCGCACCACAAAATTGGTTTAAGTTCGATTTGTCGAGATTGTCATCACGATTGGCTATCCATTCATACCCATCGAATAAATGGTCAATTAAGGTGGTTTAAAATCGGTGGGTAGCGATTCATCAAACAATCTTAAAGTTATTCGCTCGCCGAACAGAAATGAAGAAGACCTTACARAGGTTAGATTGTTCGTGGCCCATAAAATTGCATGGAGATCTTCTGCACCCTAACTGGCTTTGAGAGTTATGTGTTTCAGATGTCTTGTTTCTTAGTTTATATTTGCTCCTTTCTGAACAAAAAACTATTCAAAATTTCAAATTATTCTTCMGCTATATATCAAAACGTGACACCTGAGTAAAARAAATAGTATATGAATGAACCGACACCACATATGATTGAGACAAATCGTGAAATCATGTAAGTATAATAAGAGAAAGACTTAAAACAATTGATAGTAACTATTTATACTAACAAAGTGCCCCGTCATTTTCAATGAATCAATAATAAGAAGTTCAAAATCATGTTGGTCTATAGGGATAATTTCCACTCTTCCAAACAACAATCAAATTAAGTAGACGACCCAATCAAGTCGTGTAGAAAATTATCAGGGCCACCAAGTGCCAAATAATTCAGATTCCATATTTTGGTACGAGTGTCTGGGGCATTACAAAAATTGTATTATTGAAAACTTTTGGTAGACTACTAAATTGTGCTTTTTTTTTCCCAAGTATTTATAAGAATCAAGTTTAGTTCAAATATGCAATTTAACCAGTAATATCTTAAAAGCTTTCATACTTTGTTTATCATAAACAATATATTTGGTTATAAATAGTGGCTTTTCTCATTACAATTTTATGCCAATATAAATATAGCTCGACAATTAATAACATGTACATAATCATTCTTAAGATAACAGGTTCAAATCTTCGTATGCTCACATCTATTGTATTAAAAAAGCCATAATTTTACTTGAATAACGTGAATTTTGTTTTTGGACATGTTTATTTGAAGGGGTATGGAAGATGAGAGGACGAGAATCACTTAATCTTATTTTGGTTTTTATTATCTATTTCCTTTTTTAGTACAACATGTGAATGGAAAAGAGATTCGAACTCACAACCTTCTGATTGGACGTAGGTGCCTCTACTGATGTTTAGATTGATTTTCATTATTTATTAATTTCATCATATTTGATTCTTCCCATGAAAAAATTATTCGTTGTAGAACAAATGTCTCCATTTAACCATTAAATTCATTATAGAGAACAAGTTAAGGTTTTTTTTTTTTTTTTTTGAAACAAAAGATTAGTTGTTCTCTTCTCCATCAATGATTATAATAATTAGTGACATGTTGCAATTCCCTCGAATATTTTCCCATTTATAAAGGGTTGAAAATGCCATATCCATTTTCTTTTTTGGATGGATCCCACTACTTTTCTTTATTTGATTTTTTTGCTAGTCATAGGTAATTCTAAATTTACTTTCCGTTTAAATTCAATTTTGATCCCTAATTTTTTTAAGATTCTTATTTCATTTTAATTCTTAAATTTTTAAAGTGCTCATTTTCATCTTTCTACATTCAATTTTTTTTCTTTTGATTCTTTAAACTATTAAAAGGTTGGGAGTTTATAAACTTTAACAAATAACTATTTTGATCCTTACCATTATTTTTCTTTTAAAAAATAGATAACATCACTTTAAATCACATAGGTTGAATGTAATTATTGAATAAATGGATATTAGATGATAAAATAGTATAGCGAGATTAAAATGATTAGTTTTCAAAATTAACTAGAATATACATTATGAAATTCAATAAACAAAATTATTACTTTTGAGGTTTACAAATCAAAATAAAATAAATTTAAAAGTACCATCATAGATATCAATGAATAATATTGATGAAAAATTTCCACAATTCTTAGACAATTTTTCATCATATCATATAATTCTTTTTTTTGTTGATTTTCATTTTCTTCTCATTCTCATTGTTATTAAATAATGATTCGAAATAGTGAAAGCGTTTGAACGGAAAATTGAAATGATTTATCCGCTTACGTGTACCGCATCGGAGAGATGGAGAATTATCGGGCGGCGGCGGAATCAGTCCCACTAGATATTTTATATCAATCCACGTGGCATAACATTGCAATATGACAACCATATAACAATCTGACACGTGGTTTGATTTCACTTGTCAAGTCCCCGTCAGGAACATTGGTTGATTGTACGGAACTAATAAATATTTTGGGATTTTTTCTTTCCAATTTAGACTTACTGCTTAAAAATTTTCACCTTATCTTTTAATATTTTTCAATTGATAAATATTAAAATTAGTTGATTTTAAATTTATATAATATTATATTTTTTCATCTTTTAAGAGTGACTTTCTTCGTGAGTATATAAATGAAGGATGAGACCAATTAAGGAAAAAAAAATCAAAATCTTTACATTCAGATGAGTATAGAGAAGAAATTAGAAAATTTTCTATCTTTAGTTGTCTTAATTCATTCTCTACATTTTCTCCAATTCATTAACTATTGTCAACAATTAATTTAAACATTCACTAATAAAGAAAGTATACAATTGAAATATATTCAAACATAAAAGTACAAAATTGAGAAAGTATAAAAAACATTAAAGACTAAAATATATATTTATTCTTTATAAAATACATATTTTAAAGTATGTTTATTTAGTTTTTAATTTTTAAAAAATAAATATTACTTTATTACTTTTAGGATTTAAAATTATACTTGTTTTCAGGCTACATCATTAACATTGACATTTATTTAATTAAATTTGAACAAAGTGTGCGAAATCTAACAACTATGTACCTCAATTAAAGTTATCATATGTTGGTCTATTCTCCTATTTCTAGGTAACAAAAATGCGACCCTAGATTTTCAGTTTATACAATAATATAAGATATCTCAAAATATTCTCTTTCTATTATTTGAGAATATAACCTCAAAATATTATCCTATTTCTACACATGACCATGTAGGTCATGGACTCTGCACAACTGCACTAAAGCACGATGATGAAGGTCCGTGCACTCGATCCACGAGCATAAAAGTTTGTGTTAGAGCCTCGAGTAGAGGGTCTCGTAACCAAACACCGAACGATGATGGAGAAACGATTTTGTGCTGTTTGTCAATCTATGATACCGGCCAACATATCACACACTGGTCGATGATACGACATGATTCAGGAAAGATACGTCATCGAGTGTCTTGCTCCTATAAAAGGGTTACCAAAACCTCTCCACAAGGTATGCTAACTTCTACCACACAAATCTCTGGCTCTCCTACCCTCTTTACTATAATCCAAGCACTAACTTAGGCATTAGAGAGTGATAGAGTGAGCACCACACCGGTATTGAGTTTGGTTGATTGCAGTTACTCTCTAAGGTGAGACGCATTACGAACTAACCAGATCTCGCTCGCTCAATTCGATGAGGTTTAGATATCAACAATTACCAATGTGATAATTAACATTTTTAATTTTGTTTGTGTGGTATTAAAAAATTTCTTGATCGTGTGCAATCCACGTGGCTTCGTGGACCAACGTACACAAACAGATAAACAAAGAAAGAGAGAAGTTTGCATGGTATGAATCCAATTAATTTGGATAAAGTTTAAAAGTTTCACGTCTTTGAAAAAATAAAGCTGTTGCTTTCAATTTGTAAGTTGTGAGTAATCCTGATTCTACAATCTTGTCCATTTATATAATCATTTGAGCTTATCTAAATGTATATGGACGAAAAAACAGAGAAAATTCAATTTAAAATCTCTACAAAAGAGGGAATCCAAACCCTTTTCCAAATGATTATTGTTCTTTGACTTTAGTTTAATTTGTTCAAATATACATATCATGATATGAAGTTTTCACAAACTGATTTTTCTGACAAGAATAAATCCATTTTAATGAAACCGGTTAAAAAATTAAAATAAAGGAAATATTTTTACGTTGTTAGGCTATGCTCACTTTGACACATTCTTAGTAATTAATATTCTTTATAAATTGTATATATTTATATATATTAGTATTTGGATATATATTCTCTGCAAAATTAAAAAAAAAAAATATCAGTGTGCATTCCCTCAAAATATTATTCTTAAAAGTGAATGAAAAGTTAAAATACTTCTTAATTAAGAAGTTGAAAGATAAAAGAAATGAAATGTCAAAAATTAGATTAGGTTAAGAAGCATGAAGTCCAAGTCCACACTTATCCCAAGTTGGATTAATGAAATAATAAATGTGTTCTTTTCTTGTATGAGTGTGTAGAAGAAGGCTTCAAATTATATATTGGTTGAAATTTTATATATATATATATTTTTTCACTGTTAGGCATAAAATATGAATTAGTTTGACATTTAGAAATTAAAAGAATATATATTTTTTCTACAATTAATTATTAGACAGCATTTTAAAAAGATAGTGATTCTAGAAAACTGCCAAAATTATAATTTTGGTTTTATCGAAGTATATTGAGATAATTTACTTCTATAAGATTTTGTTTTGATCTATAAATTTGATTCTTCACATAGTTATCTGTATATTATAAGATATGCTTTAATTTTCTCTTTTTGTTTTTACTTAATAATGTTCATCAATTAAGACATTTCTATTTTATTCAAGTGGTCATATTCTAAAATAAAGATGATAATAATAGTCTCTTATTTCACTTATTTTTATCTACGATAAGTAGTCTATTTTCATATTTCATTTTATATCTTGTAACGTGTATAATATTAAATTATGTAAATTTTAGCATATATTACTGGTTTGTTTTTTTATTGATTTTATTTATTTATTTTTTCTCAAATTCAACAAAGGTAGAGTAGGAGGATCGTATCTTCGACCTTAAAAAAAGTAATAGATGTATTATCTATTGAACTATCTTCGTATTGGAATTGAATGTTTGATTTCGAACATTACTTCATTTCATTTTTTTAGCTTGAAGTATTTGAATTATAATTTCTCTCGAAGTAATTTGACTTCTTATAAAATAAATAATAAGATTGCCCATTCCAAAGCATAGCTATGTCTTTATTGCCAACTTTTATTCTCTGACTTTGATATTAATTCTCCCAAAAATTTAATTAACTTAAATTTCAAAAGTATCAAGATGCTATTTTGAATACATTGAACCTGATGATCCAAGAAGATTGTTGATCAGGAAAATATAGTTTTCGTTTTAGGTAATATCATTTTATTATATTAGTGATATACCTAAAATCTTATGCGACTTTAATTATATCAATGATATACTTAACATTCGTTATATCAATTATATAATCGGTATACTTGATATTATCAATAAAAACATGCAATGTACCAAACAAAAATATTTAACCTAAAGAAAATTTAACGTGATATACCAATAGGTAATTATATCATCCATATATTTAACTTGACCAACATACTTCATGTTAGCTATATAAAATATATTGATGATATATATTCTTTTCTAAAATGTATATTTAGTATTATGTACATCAATTATATAATTGCCATATCTAAAATGGAGTATATTATTAATAAATATATTTAATATATCAATAAGAAATCATCAATATTACTTTAATCAAAATCTTCGACCCGAATAAGATTTAATAGTGATATACATATATCATTCATATATTTAATGTAACAAATATACTTCAGGTTAGATATAGCAAATATATACTTTAGATTTGATATATCAAATATCAAATATATCACTCATATACTTTATATATTAACAGGAAACCAACAATATTTTACTTGCTATAAAAAAAACAATATTTTACTTAAACCAAAATATTCAGCTTGAACAAGATTTATTAACAATATGCTTAATATGAATATGAAGTATATTATTCATATAATTAATGTGACATATATATTTATATCAAATATATTTGTTATATGAGTGATAAGTGTGAATATAGTTTAGTGGTTGTATTAAAAAAATATATTTAGAAATAACAAAATTGAAAGAAATAAATGAAATTTTGATTTTAAAAAATTGTGTAAAAAGAAAAACTGAAAATGCCTTTGGCTACCTGTCGAAAATATATATATATTTTTTTTAATATTGCTCTTCACTTTTTGCCATTTTCTTTTTCATTCTATAAACAGAAGTGGAAATTGGAAACTACTTTTGCAGGAAAGAGAGAGAACAAAAATCTTCAGAGTCGAAGATCGAATTCCACTTACAAATCATTTTCACCTTAAAATTACAATACCAAAAGAAACACAATTTTTCCTTTTCTTTTTCATTGTTTAATCAGAAGGCGGATCTGGATAATGGATGCTGCAAACTGCTTTTGCAATTTGCAGGGAAGAGAAGAAGGAAGGAAGAAGATATTCGGCTGACGATCGAATTCAATTCATTATTTACAGAGCCCACTGTTTCTGTATGAAATCCCTAGCATCTTTAATCAGCACTGAAGATTCAGGAAGCCCAGAAATCGTGTAAAATCCATGGATGGCGTTCGAATATTCGATTAGTTCCACTTCTTTCCAGCGTTCTTCAGCCACTCGTAGTACTTTCTTCCCCAATCGCGCAACTGATCAGATCCTCCGACGATCAGAAGCGTCGGCGGAAACTTTACGGCCGAAATGTCGACGCCGTTCGGTCCGAACACGTGCGCCGCCGGATGGTTCCGGTCCGATCCATCCGGGAGAAACGCCTTCCAATACCAATCCGCACGCTCCAAATTCAAAGTCGGCGTCCGTCCGAATCGGGTCCGCTCCTCTCCACCGAAGAACGGTTGAATAGCGATCAGACCTTTGATCTTCACCTTCCTGAACTGGTAATCGCCGGCTCTGACCAGGACGTGGTGAGCCAGGTTCCCGCCCGCGCTATCTCCGGCGACAAAACACCGACCGAAATCAGGCTTCTCCGGAAAGGCACCAGAATCCAAATCGTCGATAAGTTTCAAAGCATCGAATCCGTCGTCGTACTGAGACGGATAGCGGTGCTCGGGAGAGAGGCTGTAGTTAATGGAGACAACGACGGCTTGGAGATCGCGAGCGAGTCTGCGGCAGAGGAGATCGAAAGGCAAGGAATCGGGGGAGAAGAAGACGAAGCCTCCGCCGTGAAAGTAGAAGAGGAGGGGCATGGGGAGGTCGGGAGTGGGGGAAGGGGCGAAGAGGCGGAACCAGAGGTTGCGGGAGGGATCGAGAACGGTGTCGCGAGTGAAGACGCGGTCGCGTGGGGCAGAGGAGGGGGAAATTTTGGGCTCGAAGAGGGCCATGAGAGAGCGGTTGACGGTCATGTTAGGGCGGCAGCATTTGTCGGAGGCGGAATTTGAGAGGGAGTTTGGTGGGCTTCTGGTCGGAGAGATCGCCGGACATGGCTGCAGGCGGTGGAGGATGGACAGAAAGTGTGGGGGGAGTGGGAGTGGAATTTAAGGGAACTTAAAACTGAAAGCCGTATGTAGAGATTGTGGATGAACGCGTCAGAATCGCGGCTCCCAACTCTCTCGCCCACTTCTGTTTTTCTCATTTACACACTCCCAACTTTCAGGTATCATAGTTAAAATTTAGGCTAAATTACAAGGAATAAAAACTAAATAATCAATTAAAATACCCCTCAATTTTGCTATTTCTTTAAAAACATTTCTCATGTGTTTCCAAAATTTCTATGCTACTTTCATAAATGTTTCAGAAATATCATTTGAGCAAACTTTCCTTCAACGAAAAAAAAAATTGACGTGATGTGTCAATTAACGCAGCTTGAAAAGAAATAAAATATAGAAGAAGCTAACACAAAAATTGAATAGACAATATTGAAACGAACATTGGTGATAATGGAGGAAGAAGACTTTTAGGCAAAATTGGATAGTTAGGCTTCTACCATGTATATTATCACATTAACTTTTTGTTTAAAATATTAACCAATGTTTGTTGGAAAGGTACTTTTGAAAACGTATATGAAAGTTCAAAAATAGTATTGAAATTTTTGAAAGGATAAAGGTATTTTTGTGGGGGAGTGAAGAGAATTTTTTTGTGTTTTTACCTAAATTTTATAATTTTAAAATAATGGTTAATACTCAAATTAAACACGTTTTTTTAAAATCTCGTATTTGTATATAAAAAAAAAATGCTCAATTTAGTAATGCATTTTGTGAAATCAAAATATTTTGAAACGTAAAAGAAATATTAGTAAACAAACAACAGTTCATATGGGCTTAACTAAAAAAAAAAGTTCATATGGGCTTAACCGCGGCCCAATTCCATTAGCATCTCTCGCATTCCCACATCGCTCAGTTTTAGGAAAATTGTATTGTTTATGTTATTGCACGAATACGAAGCAATCGTCTCTTCGGAGACATCTGATAAAATTGGAACGATACAGAGAAGATTAGCATGGCCCCTGCGCAAGGATGACACGCACAAATCGAGAAATGGTCCAAATTTTTTTTCCCTTAATTTGCTACTATTATGATTTTACGAGCGTACCCCTCTCAGCTTGCTTGAATCTCTGCTCCGGCGCCGGACACCGGAGAAGTATCCATGGCTTCTTTCGTAGTTATATTTGAAAAAGCTTGGATTCCTGCCATTAGGGTTACGTCTCTCTATCCTTCTCTTCATCGTATCGTAGTTATATTCGGAGACATCAAATTAGGGATTCATTGATGATATCTAGTTTCTCTCTCGGTGTTCTTCGCTTACTACGATTTCCATTTGATTCCTGTTCTCGTTGTGGGTGATGAATTGGAATACGTTTCTCTTACTTGTCTTGGCCATTGAATATGATTGCGAAGATTTGGATCATTGAGATGCGAGAGATTCATGGCTTTCTTTTTCACTCTATCTACTGTAAAATGAAGGTTATGAAATTTGAATACATCTAATTGAAAGGAAAAGGAAAGGAAGATGTCAACTTATTGCTACTATTCACTAAAAATACACTGTGAGTGACCATGGAGAATTCCCCCTGATCCATTCCTAACAACACCATTCGACTCATTCGACTCAACTTGAAGCTGAACATTCGGCCAGCTCCTTCACAAGTTTGACGACATCATCCGATGATCCGAGAAGATATCTCGCATTCGACCGCTTCCGCCCTACAGCACAGGAGAAGTAATTGTCACCCTTGAGATCAAGAACGGACGAGCCCTCGTGCAGCGACAATCGGTCCTGCATTATAGGCCTCCAAAACACTGCACTGCCGTGGCTGTTTGCTCTTCTTTCTAAAACAGAAAGGGAACGCTGTTTCTTGAGGCGTGTCGTCGTCGACTTGGGCGGGACTCCACTGTTTGGGAGCTTTGGCACTGGTACTCCAAAAGGGTTGGTGGTGACTGTTGCTCTTGCTGTAGGCGGCACTTCGGAAGGTAGGTCGGGCTCGAAAAATGTATAGACGTCTTCATCCTGAAACATACACATGCGAATTTTCATGAATGTGTAAAAATAAGGCAGTCGTTTACTTGACTGATGGATTGTTGATGATTATGATTGTATAATGCTTATCAGCAGAAATTTTTGAGTGATGAAGCAATCCTAATATGTTTGAGTTCTGTATTTGAGTGTACATACCTTGGTTAGGAAGTGTCCAACACAAAGAACGTAGTCAATAGGCTGGTTTGTGCCTTTATCACGAACTATTTCTCCCAAGATTCTATCAATGGCAGCACCCTGTTTCCACACACATGTTAAATAACTAATGATCTATTTGATAATCATTCCATTTTTTTTTGTTCTTCTATCTTTTTGCACGAGCTCATCTAATATTCATTTTCTTTATATGTAATTCATACTTGAAGAGCATATTTTTTAGATCTCTGCAAAACTTCAAGTACTGTAGAGAGTCTAGTTTTCATTTTATTTAAATTAAGAATGATTCAGTTTATGACTGCATTTTGAGTTGTTGGGGGGCCAATCGATGTTGCACACCTTTGTCACACCAACTGCTCGGACCTCGACTGATCGGCTGCCTTGGACAACATCAACTGAGGCATTTGAGATTGGACCAGTCCAAAGATGCTGCAGCAAATCCCTTGCTTGAAGTCTTCCAAACTCAACATCTAGTTCAGTACTAGTCAGTTACTAAAAAGAATCTTGCAAGAAATCCATTAGATATAAGTTGTAAATGCTTAGTACCTGCAAACTTGTAGTTCCACTGAAGAGAAGTTTCGCGAAGCTCGAAATGAGATCGAGGAGTTCTTTCAGTGAAATACTCGAAAACATGCTAACATTCATGAGGAGAAATAAGAGACCAAAAAGGAAGGTGATGAAAGTAGGTAAATACTAAAATAATCTGTAATTGTTCTTCCAACCTTAACGCTCTCCACCCAGTCCATATGTAAATTTTCAGGCATTGTTGTCATCCACTCTCCCTTAGTAGGACGTAAGAACATCCCATTTTCCGCTGCCAGCCACATGTTGTAGTCACCGAAGTTCTGTAATGAAAAATAGTTACCCAAAACTAACAGAAGGGTACAAGGCATTAAAGCAGAAGAATAAGTGTACATCATCCAGGACACTTCTGTCACTTCCACTGAGGACAACCACCGTCGTATTCGGGTCGTCACAAAGTTTCTTCAACGGTTCTCTCACGTCTGGATGTACTTTAAGATCCATGTCTCTTATTTGGCCATATCTTCTCCCAAGGGCATCCACTGCTTCAGTTAAGGTAGCATTGAAACCCTGTGATATAAAGGATGGATCAACAATTATGGAAAAACCTGTTCAAATAAGCAGTTGTGCAGAAAATCAGTTATAGTGCATTTGCTACTATTATAGTTTGGTGGTATAGGGAATATACCAGAATAACCAATCGGTTATGTGATTGAACATAACGATTCACTGCCTCTCTAGTTGGAAGTAAAGGTGGTATCTGTCTTGTCCTGATCTGAGCTTCAACTATTGTATCATTGAGTTCGCTACAGCCAAGAGAACTTCAAAATTTTTATCTAAAACTTCAGACAAAAAACTTGAAAGTCAAACGTTGCAAGAAAGTATCATAACCATATCAAAATTCTTTCTAGGACAGATTGCACATGTAATAAAGTACATTTTCAGGCATAATGCTGAGATAGGGAAGACAAGAATGCCAGTATTTGTTTTAGACAAATCATCAATTGATTCATCTTCATACACAATGTTTCCTCCAAAATAAATGTATTTATATTGCCTTTCCAACGTTACATTCTTATATTATGTTTCACGTTTTTGCCATTACAAAATGATCCTGAATAATGGAGGGGAAATTGTGAAGATCTAGAACTCCTTTATCGGTACTTATAGATGTGCTTCTTGCTGCCATAGTTATGGACAGGACATGGGAAATATTAAAAGATATGGACTTTATTGACGTAATCTAACATGATCTCTTACAATGAACAAGTGAATAGAAAAATTGCATTACACGAACTCCTCATTTGAAAAAAGTACAATTATAAGTATGAACAAGTGAATAGAAAAATTGCATTACACGAACTCCTCATTTGAAAAAAAGTACAATTATAAGTGCAACTTGCCCAACCAAAACAGACCAAGTAGATACTTCCACAAGAAGCTAGAACCGTGTATGAATCACATCTCATGTGGGGATAGCAAGATCTCAAACAACACTTGTTTAATCTTCTTGGGACATGGAAGTTAAAACATGTCAGATATGAAAAAGAAGCCCAACAGACAAGAAGCTTATGGTTTTTAGTATGAAGAATTCATTTATTAGATTGCAAACTCTGTATTTGCTGTCACTGGCTGTGGACATTGCGGGCATTAGAGTGAAAATTATATGGGGAAGTTCCATGATCTAAACCCTCAGCCGAATTCATGCAATGCACTCAAGATTTTCAAAATAAAACCAAGAAAATTCATGAAACAAGATTCAGAATTAAGCTATATGCAAATTAAGAACTATATCACCAGTGCACATCAGTACCTCACAAATGTTGCAGCCCATTCTTGGGATGTGTGAGTTGTAACGTGCATGAAGTTATGATGGTGTCGTCTTTCTCTTTCATCTGCTTCCATATTCAAAGCATAACCAATTGAAGCAGCAACTTCAGTGATATTCCATGGATTAACTAAAACAGCACCAGCACCTAATGATTGGGCTGCACCTGCAAACTAGAAAAAAGATATAAAGGTCACCAGCATCGAAAATGGTACCATAGGCTGCTCAGATCCAGTTTATATCCTGAAGGCAAAACAGACTTCCTTAACCCTTGAAACAATCGTCAGACGTATCATTGTTTTCCACATTTGAAACTAATTGGGACTGCCACGTGCTTTTCAACATTTTGTATAACACATGATCTTTGGTTGTATTGTAACGTGACTAATAGATGTATTTCGGAAAAAAGTTATTTGCATGGTTTCTCCTTTCAATCAACAGGGAACAATTAATTTATTTCCTGATAAATTCCTTCTAAAAACATAGTCGATTAATTTTTTTCTATTGAAAATGTAAGCAGTTACTCCATTGGTGATTACCAGTCAGAAAAAAAAGTATACTAAAAAAGGCTTCAAAAGCCCCTAGTCTAAAGGGAAAAGAGATCAGAAAATGCAAAATTTATTGCAGTACTAACACCCTAACTACCGTTTCAGTTTGCAGCATAAGACAACCAGTTAGTTTTATAAAATCTCAAAGAAACTAAACGTTGGATTACCTCACTTAGGATAAGAACGCCTTTCTTGGAAGCTTGACAGGCCACAAACTCGTAGCTCACGAGATTCATTCCATCTCTTAACGATGTAACTAGTGCCACATCTACACAAAAGAGAAAACCAAAAGACAACGTACTATTAAAAGATGAAAACTGATGTCAAAACTAGGTTTTTTTTTTTGTGACAGCTACCAATAAGGTAAAAGGTTCACTTGATTAGCCAATTATCCATAGCCTAATAATTGCACTTTTCATTGGTCAGAGTCAAGTGTAAGAAACTTCCTCCTTAGATACATCGAACCGGTGGTGACATCTAACCTACCATCCCAAGAAGTTGGTGAAGATGCATGCATTGCATTTATATATAATGTTCTTGCAGCATGTCATTTTCTGAGGCATCACTTGATTCATGACACAAGAATCACGAGATACAACCAGGAAATCCATGGTCAGTTACATGTTTGTTAGGCATCTAGGTTGACACATGAAGTAGTTACTCGTGAGGTTCACCATATGGGATTGGTTAGTAACTATGGCTTGGGGACAGAGAAAGAGGAGGGGGTGAGAAAGAGAGTTCCATATTGAGCCTGGTTCAAGGAGAGGTTTTCAGGTTCCTCAATCACCTAGGACTATCCAACTTGCAATATTTCCTTCTATGCAATTAGAATTTTTGTGTTGGTGCCTGGTAGTTCCTATTGATGTAATAGGAGTGGGTAAATAGGAATATAATAGAGAGAGAAACATGAAAATTACACCATAAAGATAAGTACCAGTAACAGCGTATAAAGCACATAATGCATGGAAGTCAAGCGAACGATCCTGTAAATAAGGAAGAAAAACTTCATAAGCCTTCGTTTGATTCATCAACAAACCAGTACTCAAATAGCTTTGCAAGAAGCCTAAGTTCAAGTCATCAAGTTTCAAGGATACAAGTGATATGTGATCACGTAGCCTGTCATAATTTGATGCAAAAAGATCTAAAGATTACGGTGGTGCTCCCAACCTTCAAAAAGAAGTTACAAAGAGCAGAGAAGCCACTTTAAAGATTGAAGGCAAGATGAGAGAGTAGACTTATAAGCATAATGAATGCAGACTGAGAACAAAGTAGGTTAAACGACATTAGAAGATCATGTAAGAGAATAAATAGAACTCTTACCCCTCACTTTTATCTCCCTACTACCATGACAGTATTAGTTTCTTCCTAACTATATACTGCCCGAAACAATGTTTAGTTTTAACTCGAGAAACAATGATTTGCCCTTCCCTCTTATTTTCTTTGCTCCTTTAATGAAATCTAGCCTTTCTTTACTAGGCTACCTAATTGAATATGGCACTAGAAAGAATGACAGGGAACCCTTTTTCAGTTTCATGAACTGACATTAGTTAAGGTTCTCCACCACGCAACTGACAAAAAAATAAAAAAGAGAGATCTTCCCTGCCTTAAATATTAGAGTAATAAGCGGTGAGACTGTCACTAATTCCAGAAATTATGAGCACTTACATGATGCAACTACCTTGAGCATTTCTACTTGCAGCCATGCAAATAATTCTTAGCCATTAGAAAGATGTACGCATGGAAATAGAAATCAATTGGGAACACCAACCAGATGATGTATTGGAACTGCAGTAAGAGTGCCAAATCTCCCATTTATGCGCCCAACAATCTCATGAACCTGACTCGTTAGCTTTTGATCTGTTAATGCAACAAATAGGACAAGATCTTTGAATGTTCCATTTCCCTTTTTCAAGGTAACACATAAAATAATATATTCGAGAAACTAAAAAAAGAGACATTTTATCCTTGAAACATCAATTCAAATATCAACATTTAGTACTGACTAGTTTCAGAATAACTAGACAACTCATGAATTAAAGTACATAATGCATGTAAATAACATGTTAAAGAAGAAATGATCTTACAATCACGAACATCTGTTCTTGTTGGCACCGCAATCTGCAGCAAAACTACTCTATCACGCCACTTTGGATTTTCTTCAAGAAACTTTTCGAATGCCAAAATCTTTTGAGGTATTCCCTTAATCATATCAAGACGATCAACACCCAGCATTACCTGGTGATGTCAGTTGGCATCAGAAGAACTGGGAGAACACAGTTACTTAAGTAACCTTACCAAGGAGGAAAAAGAAATTTAAGCTTAGAACATGAAGCAAAGAACAAGATTTAATTGGTCATGTAGTCTTATGCACAAGCACAATGACGAACACCCAGCAAAAAGACCTGAAAACCTTTAACAAAAGAAGTTACACAGAATTTGAGATGTACTTTGTATTAAAAGAAACGACAATAAGAAAATGAAAGTGATAGACAAAAAGGGATCTTTGGGAGGGGAAGGAAAAGGAATTCTTACCTTTCGTCCAGCAAATCTTTCTTGAAGTTCTTTAACATGATCCTGGACTTGAGGGAGTTTAAGAGCTCGAATGAATCGGTCAGAATCTATTCCAATAGGAAACTGTAGTTTGAAGACCCAAAAAGAAGAAAAGACAAGATATTACATGGTAAATGACTCAAGTGAGTACTAAAAAGCAGAAAAACGTTGAAACAATAGACATTTCCGTTACAAGAATAAAATTTTCTGTACAACATTTACATTGAAAGAAAAAAAATAATAATCAATTGGTCTTACAGCAGCTATGCGAGTCAGTTTTCCTTGATCCTCTACTCCTTCAGGTGTACCCTCCAATCCAAGAATACGGGTGCAGGCACTGACAAAATGCCTAGCATAATCATATGTGTGGAAACTGGAGGAGAAAAGATGTGTCATTTAGGCCCAGAGCTTGAACTAAACATAATTATTAGAGAAACAAGCTCCATCTCTTTTTTCCAATTTCACAACATTTGGAGTGAAAATTGAAGTTTCCTATAGTTCTTCTTTGTAAACATACGAAAAGAAGATCCAATATTACTGTAGGAAGTATGATAAGCAAAAATTAAGACGATGAGATGCATTTAAAAAGACAGTACAACACAAATAAATGGCTTACCCAACTAAATCGGCTGCCAGAACAGATCTCAAAAGCTCTGTACGAGATGGCAGAGTTCTATGTATTTCTGAGGATGGAAATGGGGTGTGAAGGAACCAACCAACTTTCATCTTATTATTATGCTCTTTAAGACACTTTGGGAGAAACATCAAGTGATAATCATGACACCAAACAACATCTCCCTCTTCGTAATATTTGTTTACAACATCAGCAAACATTTGGTTTGCCTTCTTATATGCATCAAACTGTGACTGAAAACTACGCGTTGTTGCAAGGCGATCTTCTTGTGGAAGACCAAGATAATGAAATAGTGGCCACAAGATGTTGTTACAGTAGCCATTGTAATACTGATGAACTATCTCCTCGTCAAGAAAGACTGGTATGCATTTCTGAAATCAGAAACTTAGTAAGCATGGAAGCTATTTAAACATGTGGTCATTTATTGGGGGTGGGTTAGACAGATGTTAACGAAAGAGCAAAAGAGCAGATAGACTTGAGTCACACTTTATATCAATGAAGCACTATTGACCTACAAGTTTAAGAGAATCAAGTGTCATTATATGATGTTACCTTTTCAGCTAATGCTTTCTCTAGGGCTCTCTGTCCGGCTTCATCCGGGACATTCACACCAGCCCAACCAATCCATCTTGCCTCAAATTCCTTTAGTCCTTGAAAAAGAGAAAAAGACTTTACCTTCAATTAAGATATGAAGTTCACGAGATAATAAAGTAAAATTAGTCAACTGAATGAAAAAAAGTAGATCTCTGTCAAAATTACTTCTAAATGTTAACATGAAAATTAAGCCACACTTGCAAATATAGAAGTAGAAAGGATGACGTTCACCCTGATGAAATAGACCAGAGATATCATACCTAAAAGTGCACTGACTAGACCACCAACGCTAATTTCAAGATGCCATGTTTCCTTCCCTCTCCTAACAGCAGACACAGGCAACCTATTAGCTACAACTAGAAGGCGTTGCTTAGAATACCTCCCTTCTGGCCTTTGTAATGCATCACTGAAGTCTTTTGCCACTGACACGCCTTCCAAGATGTCTTCCTCGTAAAATGACCCATAACTTCCACCAAAGTTTGTGAAGAGATCGCTGCTGTTGACTTCTCCCAGACTATAACCATCTCGTGCCTCCTCATTGAGAGAAGAAGACCGGTTTGATCTCCTGAGCTCTCTTTCCCTAAGAAGCCTTTCCAATCTAGTTCTAGGAGTAGGAGGACTGCAGCTATGGTTGTTTGACAGCATTGATCGATACACAAGTCCTGCAAACATGTTGAAAGAGCAAAAAAGTTCCTGGGTTTTTTAATTCAATATAAATGAGCAACTAGTTTAGATCTAATCCTTCAACATGATCAAACAGTACTAATCGAAAGAAACAACCATCATGGCGATCTTTCTCATGGTTCTCTTCTTCTTTCTGACAACAAAGTATTCATACGTGCCCGTGCAAGAATGTCCAATACATGTGTAAACAACTAGACAGTTGAAATTTGATAGAGGAAAAGAACATTGTAACAATCGGAACCACATACATATCCACTTCTAATTCCAAGTCATTGGAGATTTTATTGATACAGAGTACAATTCCATATGTTAAGAAAAACAGAACAATTGAAATGTAGCAATTTCTTGAGCAAGAACCTTCAGACGACTTCAAGAATTAGAATGGCAAGAGGGGTTTTAATCCTAATTAGTAATTCAAAGTTACACAGAAAGAAAAAATACAATAAAAGTAAACACCCAACTCCCAAATCCCAAGAAAAGAAGAAACGAAAAAACAGAGTGGCTAACAAAGACCCTTACTACTTGAATCAAAGATGGTACAGGAAGCAGTGTGCCCAATGCATAAACTAATTTACAGTAGCCGAAGCGAGAATGCAGAGGAACTGGAAACGGAAAAAGAATTGCATGAAAGGGCAAGTTCTCACCGAGCAATGAATGCAGAACGCAGAATGTAGATCGTCGGTGTCGCTCACATTAATAACGAAACGCGGGAGAGAAGACAGTGCGCCAAAGGGGGAAATTGAGAGCGGGGAAATTAGGCAAAGCAAGTTGTGGAGGCGATATTTCTTAATTTTGTTTTTTGGGTGACTGGTGAGGAGAGGAATTGAAGAAAAATCTGCAGAATTTTGGGATGATGACGACGATCAATGATGACAGCAACAAATATTATAAATTCCAAATTTGTGGGTTGTTCCCTTTGTTTTTGCCAAATATGAAATCGCGAAAGGGATATGAAAATTGGAGGGACTCGAGAGTAGCGAAGAAACTCTGTATGGCGAAGCTTTCGGCCATGCAGGTGACATCAATTTATACATTCATGAAATTTTGGCACTTTCTTATCTCCATAATGTGCCTTTATTTTCCTTTTTGCATTCCATACTTTTCAAATGGGATCGAATCTTCTTTTACAACATTGTAGGGCCTGCTCTGCTTCTGCTTCCTTCAATGGAATATCCCATTTCCAATTTCTTTATTTTTCTTTTTCAATGGAATACTTATTTTTTACTTTTATTTTATTTGTTTTCACTCTAATTTTAGCACCACATTTTACTCACAATTTTTTTTTAAACAAATTTGTATTAAAGAGTTTCTATTTTCATCAAAATTGTGTTAGAATTTTACAAATAGATATCAAATTGATCACTTCTTACAAATATAAAGATCAAAATGACGAAATTTTGGAAGTATAAGAATTAAAATAAACAAAGATTGAAAGTATAAAAACCAAAATGAATATTTTGAAAGTATGATCAAACCAAAATGAACCAATTCCAGCAACAATAAAAGCCGCAAAAAAGACGGTAGCGATATGATTCGAAACTCGATGGTAATCCCAAAAGTATAGGGATCAAATAATATATATATATATATATATATATATATATATATTTCTCCTTTTTTTCTTTTTTGGGAGAGGATCCGTATTTAATATGTGTTTTCAAGTACATATATATCTTAACTATTTTTTTTATTACGTGGAGTGGGGGAATTCGAAGTCATAACTTTTTGGTTAGAGATATTTGCCAATTGCAGATAAATTATACTCATGTTGGCCTTTAACCGATTGAACTCTACTCAAGTTACTTATTGGTTCATAATATTTGGTGCATCTTACGATGATTATGCAATTTTTACAAATGGATTAAATTTAATGTTTTATTGATCATAAAAATGAATATTCTTAATACCAATTTACCTTTAGCTTTGTAAAAATGGATTAAGAAAACATTTGCAAATTTAATTTTCACTTTTCATTTGCTTTAAAAATAAGTTAAAATTTAGCATTCTACTAGTTTTCTTTGCTTTTTTGTTTTTTTTTTCTTACAACATGAGAGGCGTGGAGATTCGAATTCACAACTTCTTGGTTGAAGATATATGTCAGTTATCGTAGTTAAAGATAAATAATTTTGGTAGCATTCCATTAGTTGAAGCTTTTATTTATTTTACATTTAGTTTAGTTTTGTAATATTTATCAGCCCGAAATTGACTTGGCTTCGCCAAAAGGCCTCATCTMTAGAAGCCCGGCTCGCGAGGCGTCCCTCTCGAAGTCCATATAGAAACATAAAAAAATTGTAATTTTATTTTAAATGATTAATCGGAGTATTACATTTAAGGTAAATATTGTTTGATATTTACTATGCATATATTCAATTTAAAACACAGAATAATAAAATAAAATAGATTTAAAATGAAGAAAACTTAATTTATTGACAATCATTTACCAAATAAAGAGATAAGCTTCACAAAATTTAAATGAAGACAACCAAAATTATAGGAAGACTTTCATCGTTCACTTCTCAAGCATTACCATATTAATGAATCGATTTTTATACCCAATTAAGAATAAATAACACATCATTACGGCATTTCACAATTTATCAATAAAAACAATGAGAATGTGACCATAAAATAAAAAAAGGTTACATTTTTTTCTGGGTCTCTTTTGGGTACATTGGATAAGAGAACATATATTGGTAGCCACAAAAAANAACATTTAAACTTCTTTGAGGCCAAATTTGATCCCTTTCTTTTTGGAACGAAGTGTAACATGTGGACTATACGTAGATGTAATATAAGGGTAGACATCTTTACTGATGAACCAACATTTAAAATTTTTCCCACCCCACATGTTGTAAAAAAAAACATTTAAAATTTTTATTTTCACCAAAGTAATTCCTAAAATAGTTTGTAGTCATGTAAATTCTACTAAAATAATTAATTTAGCTTAGTCTCGATAAAATGATCATTCCATGAAGATCTACCTTAACATTATAACCTCTCATCCTAATGAAGATTATATAAACCTAACAAGATTGGCAAACATAAACCTAGGTCTCTTAGTTTACAAATTTGTTTCTAATCTTATATATTTCTTTCAACTTTTATAAATTATTTTGATTTTCTATCTCTCGCATTGTCAGACACATACATGCACATACAAACACAACCTCTCTTTTTTTGCATATTGTTATTTCAACATTTATTCTTCTATTATTGTCAACAAAAAAAAAATTATTCCTCTATCTATTTTGCAATTTAATTTTAATTTCAGTCTCTTTCTTTATTAAAATATCAAATATAGTTAAGCCTATTATTTCTCCTACATATTTAATATTTCTCCAAAAAGAATATCTTATTTAAAATTAAAAAAGAAAGGAGAGAATATAAGAATCATAACCAATGATTAACGAAGAAGGATCCAATGTTTCATTGCTTGAAGTAGGTTGGTCGTTTTTACTATTTTAATTCTTTTGATTTTGTTTGTAAATATTAAATTACAAACTTGATGCTTCATGTTTCAATTTGGTTTCTAGAGTTAGACCTCACCAATCAAATCATTATTATATCTCTCGCTCTTTTTAACCGGACAATAATTTACTATTTTTTATTTAGCTAATTATGTTAGTTAATTGTATTATTATTTAGGGTGAAGTAAAAAAATAGAAGAAAATAAATAAACTTTTAGAGGGAATAAAAGACAATTTACGAGATTTAACTGATGAAATTAAATCTTTTAAAACCTTAAAAACCTATTTAAAATAAATCAGGACAAATGAAACAAAACTCAAAACTAGAGATTAAATTGAAACTTCTAAAAAAAACATACTAAGGCCCATATAATCGTGTAATTTAAAAGGCCCAATACTAAATTACTTTGAGGCCCAAATCACAACGGGCGGCCCACTAGTAAATACCGGGTCAATGACAGCCTTTCCAAAAGGCTTACGTCCGTCGTCTTGTCCACCGATCAGACGGCGGTGAAAAAGAAACAATGGCCAGAACGGCGGCGTCTCTTCCGGTGACTCTGTTCCTCCTCCTCCTTCTCACGGCCCCACCGCCGTCCCTTTCCTTCTCTTTCTCCCAATTCAAGACCCTATTTTCACTCGCACACTCCCTCATGTCGCGCGTGGCCAATTTACGCGCCTCCCGCGGCGACTTCTCCGGTTCGCAACGGGCCAGGCTCATCGCCCAGAAGCTCGAGCGCGGGCTCGGGCTAGGCCTCTGGGGCCCGATGTGGTCCCTCGCCTGGGACTACGCCAAGAACTACGCTTGGCGAGACCTCGCCTACACGGAGCTGTACGACGCCGTTTACGACATGAACGAGTTGCTCCGGGCCTTCGCAGAGTTGGCCCGGTTGGAATCGGACACGGCGAGGGCGGGGTGGGTGTCGCGGAATTACCAATCCGTCCTCAGGGTCTCCAATTCGCTGTTGCAGAGGCTTCTGAAGGTGTTTAGAAAATCGGTAAGTGGGTGACCTGCAAAGTGTTTGTTGAAATGCCTGAATGAAAAAGTTAGGCGTATAAAGGCAGAAGCCGTGTCGTGTTTTTTTGGTATGGGCAGGGGGCTTGGAGGGAGGTGGTGGAGACGATTCAAGCGGAGGTGGTGGACGGCGGGTTGCTGAAGGACTGTTTGGAGCTGGGAAGTGGCGATTTGAAAGGAATTGTTCAGATTTTGAAGGATTTGGCTTTGAATTTCTATTCCTCCACGGGCACTGGCCGCCGCGCCCACAATGAACTGTAAGAATTGAATCTTTCTTAGTTTTAGACACAACGTTGGGATTGTTTCTATAATTTTTCTTCTTGGGTTAAATTTTGTTACAGCTTCTGGTTCTGACTGATAAGTGATATCATGCATCTCTGTCTCTGGTATTTGACAAATTAATAGGCTGTTATATTATATATATGGGTCTTCGGATTTTTCTTTACGGGAATCATTATGTTATGTACAAGTGATGCATGTTCGTGTTAATATATATAGAGGTTATTTTTCAATTTCATGAATTGAAATTAATTATATATTTTTAGAGTTATTTGAGAGCCATGCTACTGAAATGAAAACTGCAAAAAAAGCTGAAATTTTTAACTGGTGGGAGAACCTAGTTTTTCATTTAAATTGGAGGAAGAACCTAGAAATTGAAACTAGCATAGTTTGAGGAGAAAATATGTAGTTACGAGTTGAGACATTGACTTGGTAAATATAAATTTAAATGCACCTATGAATTGGATGGGACCACATGTAGGGGTGGGGTTGAATGTATGATATTACGATCGAATATATATATCTTAACCAGTTGAGTTATGCTCAATTGACCTCCACTCTCATATTTATTGTGTAAAAAAAACATTATAATATAAAGTTAATTTGAGCATAATAAGTGGATTGGATATTTTTTTTTAAGTTGAATGCTTTAATTAGAAAAGAAAAGTTAGATTATGAAAAGGAAAATAATTGGCTCCTTATTACTAAGAACCTGTATGATCTTGACCACACTTGAGATGAAAAAATAAAAAATGCAACTAAAGAACTCAGTATTTTCGAAAATTTTACATATTAGAAATTTGTTAGGAAAGTTGTAAAGAGAAGAAGTCTTTTTCTATTTCTAAAATTCCTTAACGTCACGTAGTGTTAGAGGGCAGTGGGAGAACTTATTTTATAATTAATTTAAATAATATTAATCCCAAAAATTAATTTGTAAAAACGAATTAGAAAGATAAGACTTTTTTAGTTTTTATATTCTATCTTCTCAGTTTTCACATTCCCTTTCATTAATTTATGGCATTACATTTTTCAACAATTTCCTCCTGAAGAAATATGTCCACACTTCAACTAGAGAGTTAGAGATTTGATTTTAAAGGTAATTAAGACATAATTAAGTACACTTAATTATATGCACAGAAGCCAAAGAGTCCACATATATATATATATTTTAATAATATATGATATGGGTAAGTCACTTTCAATCCTGTCCCAAGTTTTGAATTATATATTTTCCAAAAACCCCACATTTTTATTGGGGTTGAAATAAATATAGGAGAGCATAGTGGATCTATGGTTTAAATGAAATATTAAATGGTCAATAGGTTGGTGTGCTTGCATGTTACCCCATTGGGACTTAGCCCATTGCATTCAATTTGACCACCTACCCTTCATTTATCATCATAAGCTCCCCCTCTTTCTCATCTCGACGTGACTTTTAGAATGGTAAAAAGTACTTTTTAACTAGTTAAAGGTAACAGAAGTGCTTAGTTACAGAAAAATGACACGTAATTACTACTTTGGTTCAAGAGTTAAAGCGAACATAGCTGAATGGTAATATAATTTGCATATATCTCAAATCAAGAGATTGTAATTTCGATCCTCCATCCTCACATGTTGTATTAAAAAAAAAAAGTAATAGTTAAAACCATTGCTTTAAAAAATCATTTAAAGCTCACTCTAATTATTTCTCTTGGATTTGTTTTTCAGTAAAAAAAGCATACGTGGTTGATTTAAACTTTTTGATGGGGTATTCTAGCTGCCACTATTGATTCCAAAGACGATTTTCAAATTCATCTTAAAATTTGTTTGTAGCCCGTTTTTATCATTTATATGATATATTAGTTGTTACAATACGATTTTTTGGTACACCAAATGGAGGCGAGAAAATTTGAACTCATAACTAGAGACAGATGTCAATTATCATTGAGCTTAACTCAGGTTGACATTTCACATGCAATTTAAAAGTAAAAACTAAAGTTGAAGAAGTTTAAAATAGGTTTTGGAGAGGTAAATGACGGAAGATTGATTTAAGTGAGATTGTCTTGTGAAAGACATTTTATATGTGAGGAGAAAACATGTTTTCCATAAATAAATGCGATCTTATGGTTGTAGCATAGTGGTAAAAATAGAGTTTAATTTAATAAATTTAAAGGGATGTAAGTTAAAAGTTTCATTTAATAATTTCAGCTGTCCGAAATTAATACTTCCCCGCTGGTGCGAGTTATGTTATATTTATGAATGTTGACAATCGCATGGGGATGGTCCCAACAAATCAAAGCAAAAAGCAAATTCAATATAGGAGATATTATTAGTATGTTGATAAAGCCTTCTTTTTCTTTTTCATAGAGGAAAACCCCTTCTATATATTCTCACAAAAAAAAAAAAAAAACCTAAATTACTATGTTTAATACTTTATTTTTTCTAAGTAAAATAGCATGTTGGTGTAGGAGTTCGAATACCTGACCACAATTTTTTAGTCGGAAATATATGTCTTAACCAATTGAACTAAATTCAAGTCGGTGTAATACTTAAAAAAGAGTAATTTTAGCTATACCTCATTAGGAATTATATACAACTTTTTTTAAACATAGTAATGTAGCTAGACAAATAAACTTACCTTGTAAAAGAGAAAAAAACTAATAATTATGGTCAATAATATGTTTAAAAAATTAAGTATACCATAAATAATTATTGCTTTAAATGATATCTTGGTTCATATACTTTCAAATTTTGTTCAATTTAATCTTTATACTTTTTAAACATGMAATTTAGTCTCTTCAATTTTTATTTTTTATCTCATTTGTCGTATTCACCACTTTTTTTTTGTTTCCAAAATTTAGCCTCTTTATTGAAAACGTTTCTCAAATTTTGGAAAATAGAAACAAAATGAGTTACAAAATATATATGTTTCTCAAAAAGCGAGAAACGGGAACAAGAAACATGAAACGAAAACGTTACCAAACGAGCTCTAAATTTCTTGAAATGTAGTAATAAATTTATACTAAAGAGTTCCCATTGTCTATAAAAAATTGTGTTRAGCTTTTGCAAATAGGGACTAAATTGGTCATTCTTTAAAAGTTAAATGGACCAAACCGAACGTTTTGAAAGTACATTAATTAATAGGGCGAATATATATATATATTTTTAATTCAATAAATCTATAGGGTTAGAGATTAACCTTAAACCTTGAAAAGAAAATAGGTGGCTTATCCATTAACCTATATTATACTAACATTAAACTACATGATATATATATTAGAATAAGTCTTTATGCCCAAACTCTAATTTCATTCTCTCTGCAATTAACATGTCTTATGTTAGTTTTGTGCTAATTAATTTCCAGACAGAAGTGGATCGAGAATATGTATAAAATGTCAATTTATAAGTTTCACCCTCTAACTTTTAGTTGTCCATTTCATCTTATCAATCTCTAAACTTTCAATTTGTGCGTCTGGCAAGTTTCTTTTGTTGACTTTGTCGACATTTAACACACTATTAACACAAATCGGAAAGCAGTAGAAAAAGGGGATAAGAGAGGGAGGGCCCTTGGTTTCGTCACATTCAGCATATCCGCGTGAAATAAATGCTTCTAACCTTCCTCCAACTACAAATCTCTCTCTTTTCTTTCTCTACTCTCACTCCCATTGTTATATAAACCACACACATCTCCACCATTTTCCCTTGATCTGGTTCAACTTCAAATTTACATACATTTTCGGTTTCTATGGCGGGGACGGTGGCGGTGGCGGTGGCGATGGTCGTGGGCGCGCTGCTCGGCGGGGCGGTCGCGCAGCAAGTGCCTTGCTACTTCATTTTTGGTGACTCTTTGGTGGACAATGGGAACAATAACCAGCTTCAATCTTTGGCTAGAGCTGATTATTTGCCTTATGGGATTGATTTTGGTGGACCCACTGGAAGGTTCTCCAATGGCAAAACTACTGTTGATGTTATTGGTAATTAACCCCTTATCCCTTCTTTCTTTCTCAAAGAGTTTCCAATTTTAACTATTCAACTCTCTAAGAGTTTCTATCCACTTTCTGATGTGACATTTATTTATTTTATTGATATATTAAACTTATCGTAGGAACATATAATCTTGTTGATTCACATTCTTTTTTATTAATATTTATTTTTTGTTACATTTTAACTGATAAATGTACTAGAAATTAAAGTTAGTAAGAGCTTCCACCGGTCGGTGTGTTAGAATTTTTTTTTTTTTTTTTTAAAGAAAAGGGAAGGGATAAGAGAAATTTGAGGTGTGGATTTAATGAAAAGTTGGTCTTTTTTTGTGATAGTACATTATAAATTATAATTGATTTCCTTAAATTCCATGCACATGGTGCTTGTTGCCCTCATAATTACTGGAAAATATTTAACACCCTTGTCGCTCCTCCAAAATTATTTTGCATAATTTTTTTTAATAATTATACATATTATAACCTTTTATTTCAATTTTGATTCATTTTAGTTTTTATTTTAAAAAGTTTATTTTATTTTTCTCTTTTTTTAATTATAATTTTTAGTATAATATTACACTTAATAAACTTCTTAAAATATTTTCATAACTTTATATTATAGAGAGTTTATTTTGTGACCAGTTGAACAAAGTTCTAACTCATCAATCTTTTTTTATACAATGATGTATAAAAAAAAGTTATATATTAAATGGTTTAAAACATTAGCCAAAAAAGAAAATAGAAAACGAATAACAAAATTAGATTGATACGAATTTGAGAGAATAATTGATCAATTATTTTGGTAATTGAAAAATGCAGCGGAGCTATTGGGATTTGACGATTATATCCCTCCCTACGCCACCGCAAGAGGCCGAGACATCCTCAGAGGCGTCAATTACGCATCCGCCGCCGCCGGAATTAGAGAGGAAACCGGACGCCAATTGGTAATTAAATTTTCATCACTATTTTCCCAAACTCATCCTCACAGTTACAAAAACAATAATTATATTCCAAAAAAGAAAAAAATGAAAATACCTAGCTTACACACCCGATATTAATAGAAATTTCTACCGACTTTCTAATATGACGTGTTTTATCACTTTCAAAGTCGAGTAGGAACTTCTACTAATCTAAAAAGTGCGTATAACTCGATTTAGTTGAGAGCGTATTTAAAATGGACGTCCTACATTATAGGGAGGACGGATAAGCTTCAGAGGGCAGGTGGCCAATTACCAAGAGACGGTGTCCCAAGTGGTAGATCTTCTTGGGGATGAGGACTCAGCTGCAACCTATTTGAGTAAATGCATTTACTCAATAGGGCTGGGAAGCAATGACTATCTCAACAACTACTTCATGCCCCAATTTTACTCAACTGGCAACCAATTTACTCCTCAAGAGTATGCTCAAGATCTTCTCCAACAGTATTCCGACCAACTTACGGTAATCAACCCCACTCGAAAAATTATATAACTTTAGTCTATGATGTTTCGGTCATT
The DNA here is from genome assembly GCF_001995035.1 of Momordica charantia. Next base: position 1,545,649 of record NW_019104502.1, on the reverse strand, counting down.
CATTGTGTTTTTGTAAGTTTCGAATTCCTCCTTCAAATCTCTAAGAAGTTTGTGATTGTTTGGTTTTGATCGTCGTAGCTTTTGTACAACTATGGAGCGAGGAAATTTGTGGTATTTGGAATAGGTCAAATAGGTTGCAGCCCAAATGAGTTGGCTCAGAACAGCCCAGATGGAAGAACTTGTGTTCAAAGGATCAACTCAGCCAACCAAATATTCAATGCTGGCCTTAGATCCATGGTTGATCAATTCAATGCCAATCAAGCTGATGCAAGATTCATCTACATTGATTCTTATTCCATTTTCCAAGATATTATTAACAATCCAGCAGCGTTTGGTAATTAAAATTTTCTACCTTCTACGATTAAATATGGTATCGAAACAGAAGATCGAAAAAGCAGTGAATTGTGTATATTGTTGTTTTCTTCAGGTTTTAAGGTTACCAATACTGGGTGTTGTGGAGTAGGAAGGAACAATGGCCAAATTACATGCCTACCATTTCAAACTCCTTGTTCAAACAGAGATGAGTATCTATTTTGGGACGCATTTCATCCGACAGAAGCCGGGAATGCCGTTGTAGGACGGAGAGCTTACAGCGCTCAACATCCGACCGATGCATACCCGATCGATATTCGTCGTCTTGCACAACTCTAAGATTGATTTGGCTGAGGATATATATATGTTATGGATTTGTTAGCAAGCTCTATGGTTCATAAATATATATATATATATTATATATACTTCTCTCAATTAGTTTCTTTCTTTTGTGTTTGGGGTGTTCCTGCCTTTTGTTGTCTGTATTATTGTATGCTGTAATTTCTATCTACCAATTCTACTAAATTGTTCTTTTTTACATGGGAAGAAGAAAAGAACTGCTTGATTAGAATAGATTTAAATCTTTTAATACATATATTTTGTTGTCCATATATGTTTATCTAATAATCTTAGGTTTACCATTTGATTAAAAAAATAACTTGGGATTAGTATTGGTAAAGTTTCCCATTCATTCAAATTTGGAAAAAAGAGAAGTGTTGAAGAGAAGCATTGCAAGAATAATATTGATTCGGCTTATCGTTTAACACATTCTATAGTTATTTAATTAAGTCGTCTCTTTAGGAAACAATTTTTTCTTCGTTATAAAAGAAATGGATCAAATCAATATCACACTCAGAGAAACAGACATACCAATTTCTTTTGAGTTTAATGGTCTACGAATTAAGTATCATGCTTAATATTTTGAACACACTTGAAGTTTTACTTTTGAACTCTACTATTCCTTTTTCCATTTTTGAATATAAATAAAAATGTCACTCCTTACAAGCTAAAGCAAATCAATTTTTTTCTCTTATCAACATAATAAATGATCCATATTAATTCTTTTTCTGAATTGAGTTTATCACACCCCAGAAAACAAAGAAAATGAGTTATTAAAGAAATTTATTTTAAGAGGTAAAAGGAAAAAAATAATGATTTTTTTATAGTAAAATTGTGTCAATTTAATTGTCTCTAATCTTTAACAAATTGTGGTTATATTCATCTGTTACTTTTGTATTGGTATTTGAGGATGCGAGCCATCAAAATATCTGAACCATTGATTGGTGGTTCGAATTATATATATATAAAAAATGATTTCTAACTATCCCAATAGTTCCATTTTATTAGTTATTATACATCAATCATTATAAAAAATGTACACTCAAATATTTTATTTACTAAATAAAATAATATTCAAAGAAGTATTGATTTAAGCATTGCTCAAGCAATAATCAATATACTCTAATTCTTTCTTCTCATAGATAATAGGATTTGAATTATACATCGACATGAACATATCTCAACAAATTAAACTATGATATCTTTAATCAAAATGTGAAGAACTGAGTTCTTGCCCTTTTATATAATATATAAAAAGAAGGAGTGAGACTCAGCAAATTATTAATAAGAGAGAATTTATGGCTCGTTTGGTAACATTCTTGTTTCTCGTTTCCAATTTTGTTAAAAAATCTATTGTTTCTTGTTTCTCATATTTTTCGGAACATTCTCATAGTTGTATAGAAATTTTGGAAACAACCAAAAATCGTTTCTCATTTATTGTTCTCATTTCCAATTTGTTCCAAAACATAAATAAAAAGATTGTTTTATTCTTAGAGGTTGGAACCATGCTATACATTTTTCTTCATTAAAAATAAAGAAACAGAAACGATACTAAACGAACTCTGTGATGACCGCCATAGTTTGAACTCATTCTCTTTTAAGTCCTATTTACATTAACTCTTATCACTACAAGAAATCTGAGATTCGGCGACCAAATCAAATTTAGTCTCCGAAAGTATCTTTCGGCTACCAAACGAACTTTCGTCGCCGAAGGTCTGGCTTTCGGCGACGAAATCTTATGTGGTCGCTGAAAGTAACAGCTTTCGGCGACTACACATAATTTCGTCGCCGATGGCAGGACCTTCGGCGACGATTTTATAAAATCGTCACCGACGGTGGGACTTTCAGCGACGAACAAATACTTTCGTCGCCGAAAGCACGTTCCAGAACCTTGACGAAGATTCTGGATTGACATTCGGCGACGAAACGTACATTTCGTCGCCGAAAGTCAAGGTTTCGGCGACCAAATCTTTATTTCGTCGCCAAAAGTCAGGGTTTCGGCCACCAAATCTTCATTTGGTCGTCGAAACCAGTCAGGGTTTCGGCGACCAAATCTCTATTTCGTCTCCGAAAGTAATTTATTTCATGTTTTTGGCGGGCCTTTTCGACGACGAAACCGGGATTTTGTTGCCAAAAGGTATATTTGAATTACCTTTCGACCACCAAATTAGGACCTTCGGCGACTACTTTAAAATCGTCGCCGAAAGGTGCCCTAAAAAATCCATCTTCTTCCCCA